>OX328126.1:82162466-82402091 GCA_946811695.1 Gonocerus acuteangulatus
AATGAGTAAAGCGTTATATACCTTGGATACCAAGATGCCAAGTGCCAAGTGCCATGAGGATGGATGACTTGAGAAGGTAAAAAATGGTAAAGTTAAATTTTGCTTAAATTTGAGGCGCAGGTGATATGAAAAAAGTCGGGGAGCCGGGCGAGAGTCTGTCGTCGATTTCGTCTCGTTTTGTACAACCTTGCCATTACTTAAGAGAATAAACAAATGTATACATTACGTACGATATCGCTTTTATTTTTGTTTATTTAATGAACTGCTCATGTGTCTGAAATTGTAGTCGTTTTTCTTCTGGCTACGCCTGACATCCGACTGTTAATAGTCGCTAAGTCCTAAGCTCCCCTACCAGGCGGGGCTGATTCTCGGCAGAGACGTTCGTATTATAATAATAATAATAAAAATATCAAGACTTGGCCATTGAGTTAAAAGATCTCTATAAATTAGATTCCGCTAGAGTTACTGCAGTTATCATTTCGACCAATGGTTTGATTCCGAATACTACAGTCAGTGCCACCAAATACCTGAAATTGTCAGAGGAACACTTAATATTATCCCAGTAAGCAGTTCTACTCGATACAGCTCGAATCGTAAGAAAATTTCTTAATGCCCATAATTAGTGCCTAAATAAAAAAAAAAAAAAAAAAAAAAAAAAAAATTATAAAATAAAAATAATTCTTTTTACTGGTTGGAACTATCCCCCAGTAAAAATATTCTCCAGTAATATGAGAGACCCCACCCCCTTAATAATAATAACAATAATACATTAATGGTAGCGTATAATCCCAATTTATGGATTATATACCCCCATCGAGACGGGTTTGAATTTGAAAACTGCTAAAAAATTGTGTTTGGAAACAATGGATGCGGGTTAATAAGACGTAGAGTAATCGACTTTTTTTTTTTCTTTTTTTCTGATCACGTCGGGCACAACGACTCCAAGGACAGCAAAGTCCTTTTTGCAAGTCTCTCGGGACAAGTTCCTGTTTTCTTCTTTGTTTGGGTACAAGAACGAGCCCAGCCGGGAGCTGTGTGTCCGTCCGTTTTATTATCATCATTAGTCGTAGCCTGGGAAAAAAAAAAAAAAAAAAAAAAACAGCGAGATTTACGCGCCGGAAATGCACAGGAAACTGGCCGAAGCCAACTGAAAGCTGAAATTACTCGCTCCGCCTCCTCGGCTATTAGCTAGCTCTCTGCTCCTCCGGATTGCGCCATCGGGCGGATCGACGTCAAAAGCTGTTTCCCTTCCTATGGTGGGGAGGGGAAAGGAGTGGATGGAGCAGGTTGGTCTGAAGACAGAAAATGAGCCAGGTCATTCAGAAAGAATAAAATGTATACTTGGCGCAAAGAAAATCGAACTCCTCGGAACAGCGGTAATCATATTACGCTTGCTTAACAACAACAATAATAAAATAACAATTACTATAAATTACTTTTCATTAAAGAACCTATTCTATTATAGATACAACATTTTGGTCTTATGAAATAATTATTTCTCTGTATTTTATGGTTTAATTGTTCCTTCCATGTGCCGCGTATGTTAGTTTATTCATTTTCTCAAGCATCTGCTTATCACATTCCTAATATTATAATTTAATTAATCTGCTTGGGATTCCCTGTACGACCCCCCCCCAAAAAAAAAAAAGATAAATAAAATTGAAAGCATAGATATAGCTGACTGTTTTGTGGCCCTCATAAGGGCCGTTGACAATAAGTTCTCCTACACGAACGCTTTACGCACGTTCTCCTCTAATCCGCCGGGCGAGTTGAATGTCTTTTGGCATGATTGTAACTCTCTTTGCGTGGATAGCACAGAGATTTGTGTCTTCGAAAAGGCCGACGAGGTAAGCTTCGCTGGCTTCCTGAAGTGCCATAACGGCCGAGCTCTGAAATCTCAGATCGGTCTTAAAGTCCTGAGCTATCTCCCTCACTAGCCTCTGAAATGGCAGTTTCCTTATGAGCAGCTCGGTACTCTTCTGGTAACGCCTGATTTCTCGAAGAGCAACAGTACCGGGCCTGTACCTATGCGGTTTTTTCACTCCTCCTGTTGCCGGAGCACTCTTCCTCGCGGCCTTAGTAGCCAACTGTTTCCTCGGTGCTTTGCCACCGGTAGACTTCCTAGCCGTTTGCTTCGTACGCGCCATGACGTGCCTCGATGTCTGTTAATAGCAGATTGATCCGCGGCTAGGGAAAAATCGGCTTAAATAGGTTGAGCAGCTCTGGTGGTAGGGGTAGCGGCTCAAAATGGCCGACACCAGATTACTTGCCAGTTGGACACACGATCAGCGCCGTTAAATTTCAGTAACTCAATTAAATCCCTCATTTAAACAAGTTTCAAAAGGGCATAATGTAGTAGTTGTTACATTTCTGAAAGGAAAGTTGAGTAATTTTTAATTCTCTCTCTCACTGCCTACCTCACTCACTCACTCTCTCTTTCACTCTATCTCTCTCACTCCCTCATTCTCTTGGGCTTGCTCTTCATGAGAGGGCGAACAGCTAAGAGGAGGAAGGGAAGATGTCGGGAGAAAACCAGCTGACTTGCAGACAGGGCGAAAACAAGAAATAATAAAAAAATCGTTCGTCAGAGCCATCAACACAAAACGGCGCTAAAGGTGGGCGGAGCTAGGAAAGAATGAATTACAAATAAAAATTAATAAACACACCAAAAGGAAATTTAATAGGTGAAATCCATATGATATCGTAAAAGGGCGTAGGGCCCCAATCCCATGAATTCATTAAAATAGGCTATTAGATAAGGGCCTTCTGAAACTCCTGCGAAATGAATCTATTCGGCTTGTAGAAGTCGATTATGACTCCTTCTTTTTATATCCAGTTAGTAGTGAAGAGTCCGTCTACTAATGCAATAACAACGCATACTACCTGTTGGTATAGAAAAAATGTATCCATTAAGGTTTGAAAGCAATCGTTTTGTGGCCCTGAGAAGGGCCGTTTGAAACAGGCACTAGCGAAGCCGATGCTTTTAAGATTAAGAGCTCTTTTCTGTCTTCTTGGGTAGGAGTACGGCTTGAATGTTTGGCAACACACCGCCCTGTGCGATCGTTACTCCGGAAAGGAGTTTGTTCAACTCCTCGTCGTTTCTGATGGCCAGTTGAAGGTGTCGGGGGATGATCCTAGTCTTCTTGTTGTCTCTTGCAGCATTACCTGCCAATTCGAGAACTTCGGCTGCGAGGTACTCCATGACTGCGGCTAAGTAGACCGGTGCTCCCGCTCCAACTCGCTCAGCGTAGTTTCCTTTCCTTAGTAGACGATGGATTTACCGACTGGAAACTGAAGTCCGGCCCTTGAAGAGCGTGTCTTCGCCTTTCCCTTAGCCTTACCGCCTTTACCCCTGCCAGACATGTCGACTCTTAAGAAGTGTGATAGGTAGAGTTGCTCGGAATCACGTGTGTGAGAGAATATATAGGCGATTTCGAATCTATGCGGGCCAATCCAATTGCCTCATGTGCTGCTATCTGTATTTTTGAAGAAGAAGGAATGGTATACGTACCACTTGGTGAACTTTATACGACGGGAGTGAGTCAGATAAAATACGTGTTATAATATTTTTACCCGTTGCGGGTTTTTACCCGCAACGGTATCGTATTTATAAATCCAGTATTAACTATCGACTACCTTGCTCATTTAACACTTGATAAATAGCAGTGTTATATATCGCCATTAAAAAAAAAATGTATGTATATATATATATATATATATATATATATATATATATATATATATATATATATATATATATAATTTATACACACACATATTAGTGTTCTGACATCCGGAACGGTCCCTCCCCGTGTCCCTCTCCTTCTTCCAAATTTTTCATTTGGGCTTTATTTACATTTTTTCTAGCTTCGTCCCTTCGATTACCCGCGGGTAGAACAAGGCGTTTTTACTCCCAGCTCCAGTTCCTGATTCGTCGGTTTTGGAGCTCATTCTTTGGTTATTTTTGTGGGGGGTTTGAAAAAACAAAAAAAAACACACATTAAGATCCGCCACTCTTGGGTTCAGGTATATATATTATGGTTCGGCTGTCCCGGGTACAGGTATAAATACTAAGGTCGGCTGTCCCGGGTTCAGGTATAAATATTATGGTTCGGCTGTCCCGGGTAAAGGTATAAATATTATGGTTCGGCTGTCCCGGGTACAGGTATAAATACTATGGTTCGGCTGTCCCGGTTTCAGTTGTATATCTTTTGAGGCGTAGTTACTCAGGCTGCGCGCGCACGCACACACACACATTATTACTCCGAAAACAGTGTTTATACATGATACTTCTGACTGGGCAATCTTTAATTAAATTATATACTCCTTGCGTAATGAGTTTTACAAGCTTAACTAATATATTCGCCTGATTGTGAAAGCAGATGCGATTATTGTTGGCCCTCAGAAGGGCCGTTGAAAACGTGCGTGATACGCGTTAGCCGCTTCACTTAGAACTGGTGTATTTAGTGACTGCTTTTGTTCCTTCGCTGACCGCATGCTTAGCCAATTCTCCGGGTAGTAGTAGCCTTACTGCAGTCTGGATCTCCCTGCTCGTGATAGTCGACCTCTTGTTGTAGTGCGAGAGGCGGGAGGCTTCCGCGGCAATACGCTCAAAGATGTCGTTGACGAAGCTGTTCATGATGCTCATCGCCTTCGAGGATACTCCCGTATCGGGGTGGACTTGCTTCAAGACTTTGTAGATGTAGATAGCGTAGCTCTCCTTCCTCCTACGCTTCTTCTTCTTGTCGCCCTTGGCGATGTTCTTCTGGGCCTTTCCGGCCTTCTTGATGGCTTTCCCGGATGCTTTAGGCGGCATATTGGCTGATGGATCTTTAGAAAACGACTGACTCCCGGCAACTGGGCAACATGGGGTTTTGTCTCGTCCTTTACATATTTTGCCGGGCCAATAGGCTCCGAGTTAGTATTATGCGCTCTCTCTTGGCGGAAAATGAAACTACACTATGTGACTGCATCCTCTCTTCCCCTTTGTAACGAAGGTAAACTTTACCTCAATCCGGCCGCCTTCTTCGGTGAAATCGTTAAATCTACTAACCCGCCGAATTACAATAGTTAAGCCTAAACCTATCTAAAATAATAAGCTATTTTAATTAATATAGAAATGAAATAAGAAAGTCTCTTTTGACAAGGCGTGGAGGCTAGGTAGAGTGAACCGTTTTTTTTTTTGTTTTTTTTTTTCTTTTTTCCTTTTTATAAGTAAAAACTCTTCTAGACCTTAATAAATTAATATAAAAAATACCAGGCGTGCCGTTAAATTTGATCGGTTGCTGTCTCGTTTTTTTTTTTTTTTTTTTTTTTTTTTTTTTTTTTTTTTTTTTTTTTACGGCGCATCTACTTCTAGGTCATTAGCGCCGACATCCAGGGTGCAGCGAGGAATTTTCCCAGCGAGCCTTGAGATGAGAAAATTCCTGCCGGAGGTGGGAATCGAACCCACCATCTCCCGCTTATGAATCCAGCGCGCTAGCCACTAGACTACGGGAGACCCCCTGCTGTCTCGTTGTCTGTAATTGATGTGTCTGTAATTAAATCCGTGAAAAAATTCTCAAAAATTTAGTAACAGAAAGCTACTGATTATTAAACAGGAGGCTGGTCAATTTCGCAATCGTCATATTGTTATCGTGTGGTGGGGGGGGGGGATACATATATTATAAGTTCACACCTCTCAGACAGTAATATCAAATTTTGAGAAAAAAAAAAACTAATAAAAATCACCCGAATGAACTAAGTCATTCATAAGTGTGTCTGTAATTACGTCCGTGAAAAATTCCTCCATAATGTAATAACGGAAAGCTACTAAATCCGTATTGTTGGCCCTGAAAAGGGCCGTTGGCATAAAATAACCCCAGACGCGAAAACGTTAATTGTTGACCGTTTACCCGCCGAAGCCGTACAGCGTTCGCCCTTGCCTCTTGAGAGCATAGACTACGTCCATAGCAGTAACTGTTTTTCTCTTGGCGTGCTCGGTGTATGTTACAGCGTCCCTAATGACGTTTTCCAGGAAGACTTTTAAGACTCCTCTTGTCTCCTCATAAATGAGTCCAGAGATACGTTTTACTCCGCCTCGCCTGGCAAGCCGACGGATGGCGGGTTTCGTGATACCCTGGATGTTGTCTCGGAGCACCTTCCTGTGCCTCTTAGCGCCTCCCTTTCCGAGCCCCTTGCCACCTTTTCCACGGCCAGTCATGGTGTCGAACGTGTGAAAATAATAAATTTTTTCTCCGGGACAGGGACTTATATAGCCTTCTTTCCGGCATCTCATTGGCTGACTATCCTCAGTTTATTAGCCTATTCTGCAGCCAGTGCTGCGCTCTACTTATGGTAGCAACTGTTCTATTCTATTCAGCGTCTCAGCCTTCTGATTTTTAGCTCTGTGCAAAGGGTTCTGAACGTCTCCCCAAATCATGTATTGAGCTAGTCGACATATATATGTTGTAGATCCCAAGTTGAAAATTAAGATGTTTTAGGTAGTTGGTAACAGCTTATTAAGTCTTCAATAGTTTTGTATTTTATATTACATTTTTGTTGTGGAAACGTTTCGGCTATAAACCATTTCCAATCCAATTGTCTGTATGATTTTGCATTATTTTTTTATACATACGTTATAATCTTCAGATTATGTGCTTGTAAATTTGATATTATTTAATTTGAGGAGGAAATTTCATTTTTTTTATAAAATTGTATGTCTCTATTTTTTCATGGATGATATAATTATTACCTCAATTATTACATATTATTTTATATATTTGAGTCTGCTTCTGTAACGGAGGACTAGATATGTAAGACTAATATATATATATATATATATATATTGAGCAAATCATGTATGAGAAGTCGGGCCTTGATCTACTTTTCGAAGATCTTGATCATGGGGCTCAGCAGGCTGATCGGCCGGTAATACTCGGGCTTGTCTCCTGGCTTCTTGAAGTGGGACCACCACGGCGTGTTTCAAAGCGTCCGGGAAGTGTACAGTGCGGTAAGCTGCATTGAAAATGTTCAGTAGGGAGGGCTTCGCTTTTCTACAAACAGTCGTCTCATATACTTGTTAACCGGACTAACTTCTGGGCTCTAGACCCTTCTATTTGATTATAGTATACCCGGGCCCAGGAACAACGTAAGTGTTACACATGTTTGATCACGAATTGGGCCTACCGCCCTGTTAGATTTAGAGCAGTAAATAATTTGCAGTATGTCGTCCTCCCATTCGGGATTTACATTAAGACTATGGCTACCTTGTCTAGTCTATTCAACAACTCTATTTCTCCCTCTTGCTATTTCTATTATAATATTACAAATAAACAAATGAAAGCATTCTTCTTCTTTTTGTTTTTGTGGCTCTGAAAAGAACCGTTTCAAATTTGATCCCGCTGAGGAGCAGGGACGCTCGCTAGAATGGAAAGTGCTTTACTTCTTCTTCGGCGAGGCCTTCTTCGCTGCAGGTTTTTTAGCGGGGGCCTTTTTTGGGGCAGGCGCCTTTTTGCTCTTCGGCGTAGAAGCCGGTTTCGCTTTAGCTACCTTCGGTTTTGGGGATTTAGTCGCGGTTGGAGGCTTTTTCGTCTTTTTGGCTTTAGAAGCGGCGGCAGCTGCTGCTTTCTTCTTAGGGGACTTGTTCTTTGAACCTTTCGGCCTCCCAGCGCCGCTAGGTTTCGCGACCCCAGTCTTCTTGGTCTTGGGCGCAGCGGCCGACTTCTGTTCCCCTGACCCGGCGAGCTTGAAAGAGCCAGAGGCCCCCTTCCCCTTCGTCTGAACTAGAGCGCCGCTTGCGACGGCCGACTTAAGGTACTTCCTGATAAATTGAGACTTCTTCTCGGCGTCGATCTTGTACGTCGAGCTGATGTACTTTTTGATGGCTTGTGTCGAAGAGCCGCCTCTCTCTTTCAGTGACTTGATTGCAGCGTTTACCATCTGTGAGACGGGCGGATGCGTCGGAGCCGTTTTGGCCTTCTTTGATCCGGAAGCCGCTCCTTTCCCCTTCTTCGCTTTCGGTGTCCCGGTCGCCGATGGCGCCTGAGCCTCTGCCGTTGTTTCAGTCATTCCGCTGTATCTGTTTTCGTTTTAGGGGTATTTTCTCGACGATAGTTGCTTGACTCCGCGAGCGGACCGTAACGGTCGCACCGTTCCCCTCGCCGCCCTTCAGCTTCGACGGGGGAACATTTTGTGTTTCGTCTCTCATTTTCACAGCTCCGTTTGCGAATATAAACTAATTACTTAGTAACGAACTTTCTCCTGGGCAAACCTCGGTTTTCGGGCTGCTAAAATGTTCAATTTTATGTAGTTAAAATTCTCAACGGAGCGTAAACAAGCCTTGTTTAACCCAGAACCTGAATTGACCAGGTTATTTTTTCGAAATTCAGGTGGATTATTAAGTCCGCGGATAAATTTTCCGCCGATTTACGTCCTTCGTTCGTTTCAAGAGTGTACTAGGCTCTCTTATAGATCGCCCTTTGACTCCCCAATAGATCTGAACTCCCGTTAAACATCTTACAGATCTGGACCTTTGAGCACTCCTTGGGCCGGGCTCCTCTCCTTTTTCTGCTTTCAGGAGTGAACGAAGAAGCATTGTTTGCCGGAGATTTGGCTTATTCCTATTACATTTTCGAATATAGTTTGACAGCTATTTTTTTTTACTCTGCATTTATAAATAGCCGGAAAGATACATCGGGCTCGAATGTAGCTCTAAAGAGCGCCGGATGAACTCCTTTTTCCGGTGAAATTTGTCGATGTCTTTTCCCGAATCCGTTAGCTTTCTGGTCCTCTTGTGTGGAATGCCTCTTATCTTACCAGTATGCTGTCGAATGAGCAAACTTTTAGTGAACATTTTTCGGCGCTATTAGCCTAGCACTCGTCCGGTCTTCCTCTTTTAAGTGTAGTTCAGCTTTGAAATATTCGATTTTAAATTATTTACTACGATCGGAGGTTGCTTTGTATTGCATAAAGAAGAGTCGGATACAAGGGGAAGCCTAAGGACTCGATATCAATGCAGGAGTCCCTGTATTTAGTTTTGGGACTAATAGAGGTGTGACTGGAGTCACATAATAATCTATGTATATATAATCTGCCTGCCCTATTATAAGATTGAAAGGTCTTCAATCCGTGTATACGGCCATATTAGTATGTAAAAAGACCCCCTGATGAGTTGAAAGTGCTAATAATAAGACGGGTCTGACTATAAGAAGGGAAACGCCTCGATTCATACATCAGCGCAATAGGAGAATGGCCATGGTTCAGTTGTTAAACTGAATTAAAATTAATAAAAATATCCTACCTATTCGGATATTACGAGCGTTGACACGTTTTTAGCCTTCATTTTCTCCGAGTGCCATGAGGATGGATGACTTGAGAAGGTAAAAAATGGTAAAGTTAAATTTTGCTTAAATTTGAGGCGCAGGTGATATGAAAAAAGTCGGGGAGCCGGGCGAGAGTCTGTCGTCGATTTCGTCTCGTTTTGTACAACCTTGCCATTACTTAAGAGAATAAACAAATGTATACATTACGTACGATATCGCTTTTATTTTTGTTTATTTAATGAACTGCTCATGTGTCTGAAATTGTAGTCGTTTTTCTTCTGGCTACGCCTGACATCCGACTGTTAATAGTCGCTAAGTCCTAAGCTCCCCTACCAGGCGGGGCTGATTCTCGGCAGAGACGTTCGTATTATAATAATAATAATAAAAATATCAAGACTTGGCCATTGAGTTAAAAGATCTCTATAAATTAGATTCCGCTAGAGTTACTGCAGTTATCATTTCGACCAATGGTTTGATTCCGAATACTACAGTCAGTGCCACCAAATACCTGAAATTGTCAGAGGAACACTTAATATTATCCCAGTAAGCAGTTCTACTCGATACAGCTCGAATCGTAAGAAAATTTCTTAATGCCCATAATTAGTGCCTAAATAAAAAAAAAAAAAAAAAAAAAAAAAAAATTATAAAATAAAAATAATTCTTTTTACTGGTTGGAACTATCCCCCAGTAAAAATATTCTCCAGTAATATGAGAGACCCCACCCCCTTAATAATAATAACAATAATACATTAATGGTAGCGTATAATCCCAATTTATGGATTATATACCCCCATCGAGACGGGTTTGAATTTGAAAACTGCTAAAAAATTGTGTTTGGAAACAATGGATGCGGGTTAATAAGACGTAGAGTAATCGACTTTTTTTTTTTCTTTTTTTCTGATCACGTCGGGCACAACGACTCCAAGGACAGCAAAGTCCTTTTTGCAAGTCTCTCGGGACAAGTTCCTGTTTTCTTCTTTGTTTGGGTACAAGAACGAGCCCAGCCGGGAGCTGTGTGTCCGTCCGTTTTATTATCATCATTAGTCGTAGCCTGGGAAAAAAAAAAAAAAAAAAAAAAACAGCGAGATTTACGCGCCGGAAATGCACAGGAAACTGGCCGAAGCCAACTGAAAGCTGAAATTACTCGCTCCGCCTCCTCGGCTATTAGCTAGCTCTCTGCTCCTCCGGATTGCGCCATCGGGCGGATCGACGTCAAAAGCTGTTTCCCTTCCTATGGTGGGGAGGGGAAAGGAGTGGATGGAGCAGGTTGGTCTGAAGACAGAAAATGAGCCAGGTCATTCAGAAAGAATAAAATGTATACTTGGCGCAAAGAAAATCGAACTCCTCGGAACAGCGGTAATCATATTACGCTTGCTTAACAACAACAATAATAAAATAACAATTACTATAAATTACTTTTCATTAAAGAACCTATTCTATTATAGATACAACATTTTGGTCTTATGAAATAATTATTTCTCTGTATTTTATGGTTTAATTGTTCCTTCCATGTGCCGCGTATGTTAGTTTATTCATTTTCTCAAGCATCTGCTTATCACATTCCTAATATTATAATTTAATTAATCTGCTTGGGATTCCCTGTACGACCCCCCCCCAAAAAAAAAAAAGATAAATAAAATTGAAAGCATAGATATAGCTGACTGTTTTGTGGCCCTCATAAGGGCCGTTGACAATAAGTTCTCCTACACGAACGCTTTACGCACGTTCTCCTCTAATCCGCCGGGCGAGTTGAATGTCTTTTGGCATGATTGTAACTCTCTTTGCGTGGATAGCACAGAGATTTGTGTCTTCGAAAAGGCCGACGAGGTAAGCTTCGCTGGCTTCCTGAAGTGCCATAACGGCCGAGCTCTGAAATCTCAGATCGGTCTTAAAGTCCTGAGCTATCTCCCTCACTAGCCTCTGAAATGGCAGTTTCCTTATGAGCAGCTCGGTACTCTTCTGGTAACGCCTGATTTCTCGAAGAGCAACAGTACCGGGCCTGTACCTATGCGGTTTTTTCACTCCTCCTGTTGCCGGAGCACTCTTCCTCGCGGCCTTAGTAGCCAACTGTTTCCTCGGTGCTTTGCCACCGGTAGACTTCCTAGCCGTTTGCTTCGTACGCGCCATGACGTGCCTCGATGTCTGTTAATAGCAGATTGATCCGCGGCTAGGGAAAAATCGGCTTAAATAGGTTGAGCAGCTCTGGTGGTAGGGGTAGCGGCTCAAAATGGCCGACACCAGATTACTTGCCAGTTGGACACACGATCAGCGCCGTTAAATTTCAGTAACTCAATTAAATCCCTCATTTAAACAAGTTTCAAAAGGGCATAATGTAGTAGTTGTTACATTTCTGAAAGGAAAGTTGAGTAATTTTTAATTCTCTCTCTCACTGCCTACCTCACTCACTCACTCTCTCTTTCACTCTATCTCTCTCACTCCCTCATTCTCTTGGGCTTGCTCTTCATGAGAGGGCGAACAGCTAAGAGGAGGAAGGGAAGATGTCGGGAGAAAACCAGCTGACTTGCAGACAGGGCGAAAACAAGAAATAATAAAAAAATCGTTCGTCAGAGCCATCAACACAAAACGGCGCTAAAGGTGGGCGGAGCTAGGAAAGAATGAATTACAAATAAAAATTAATAAACACACCAAAAGGAAATTTAATAGGTGAAATCCATATGATATCGTAAAAGGGCGTAGGGCCCCAATCCCATGAATTCATTAAAATAGGCTATTAGATAAGGGCCTTCTGAAACTCCTGCGAAATGAATCTATTCGGCTTGTAGAAGTCGATTATGACTCCTTCTTTTTATATCCAGTTAGTAGTGAAGAGTCCGTCTACTAATGCAATAACAACGCATACTACCTGTTGGTATAGAAAAAATGTATCCATTAAGGTTTGAAAGCAATCGTTTTGTGGCCCTGAGAAGGGCCGTTTGAAACAGGCACTAGCGAAGCCGATGCTTTTAAGATTAAGAGCTCTTTTCTGTCTTCTTGGGTAGGAGTACGGCTTGAATGTTTGGCAACACACCGCCCTGTGCGATCGTTACTCCGGAAAGGAGTTTGTTCAACTCCTCGTCGTTTCTGATGGCCAGTTGAAGGTGTCGGGGGATGATCCTAGTCTTCTTGTTGTCTCTTGCAGCATTACCTGCCAATTCGAGAACTTCGGCTGCGAGGTACTCCATGACTGCGGCTAAGTAGACCGGTGCTCCCGCTCCAACTCGCTCAGCGTAGTTTCCTTTCCTTAGTAGACGATGGATTCTACCGACTGGAAACTGAAGTCCGGCCCTTGAAGAGCGTGTCTTCGCCTTTCCCTTAGCCTTACCGCCTTTACCCCTGCCAGACATGTCGACTCTTAAGAAGTGTGATAGGTAGAGTTGCTCGGAATTTTTTTTTTTTTTTTTTTTTTCCTAAACCCCACTTTAGATAAAAGAGAAATAAAAAGCATGCAAGGAAGGGCATGATGAAAACGAAAGTGAAAGAAAAACGTGCAGGAACGCAAAGAAAAAACTAAGGACCTCGAACGACACAGGCGGGCGTAAGGGCCACAGGTAGAGGGAGGATGAGGGAGGAGGTGTCCTTATTCTGCATTAATGCACTTGAAGGCGGTAAGTAAAGGAGAAAAAGGTGTAGGATTCCCAAAGGGAGGTATGTGTAATGTGCTGTGTGGGGCACAGCGATAGAGGAGGAGGTAAAACGAAAGATAGTCGGAGAGTAGAAGAAAGAAGAAAGGGGAAGAAGGTCAGTTATACTGTCTTACGTGTCAAGTGTCAGTGTAACTTGTGTTTGTTGGAAATGTGTTGTGTTCTAGTACGTCTACTAGGCGTCGTGTGAACTCTGTTGGTCCTTGCCAGCGTCCTGGTCGTCCAGGTGGTGTGATGTCGTTAAAGAGTGGATTGTCATGGTACTTAAGTCCGTCAAAGAATTTGATGTGACGTCGTTTTATGAATTCTGAAACTGTAGGGAGTTCTAAAAGTTTGTGTAAGTCGGGGGCTTTGAGTTTATTGTGTGAGGTGCTCCGTGTGACTGTTTTGAGTATTCGGTTCTGAAAAGATTGTAGTGTTCTGAGTATGGTGGGGTTCAGGAACCGAAAGAGTGGTGTGCCGTATAGTAGTGCCGGTCGTAGGACTCCTTTGTAAATGAGTAGCTTCAGTCTGAGTGAGAGGTTTGGTGAATTGAGTAAATATCCAAGAGAGCGGGCTTTCGTCCTGACAAGCTTTAGCTTCTTGGTAAAGTGTGTGTGGAAACTGAGATGTGTTCCTAAGTGTATCCCCAAGTAATTAATATGTCTTTTTAACTTGTTTCTTTTGTTTCTAACCGTGAAATACTTGGGGCGTGCTCGTGTTGAATTGCCATGAAAGGCGAAGAGTAGTGCGTCTGTCTTGGTCGGGTTTACTGTGATGTGTATTCGTCGCAGTTCGTCTACTACGTCTGCGCAAACCTCTTCAGCTTGTTTTAATGCCTTTGAATGTGACATGGATGTGCTGTATATCGCGATATCGTCGGCGTATGCGGCTATTTTTGTGTTTGGGTACTGTTCACCGACGATTTCTGATGTGTAAATGGAAAAGAGTGTTGGTGCGAGTACTGACCCCTGTGGTACACCGCAGGGGATTGGGTGTGTGCTGGAGAGGCTTGCCCCTACCCTAACCGTCATAGTACGTCCGTATAGGAAAGAGTGTATTATGTTATAGAGTTGTTCTGGACATTCGTAAGTTCTGAGTTGCTGCATGAGTATATTATGTGAAACAGAGTCAAAAGCTTTCGTACAGTCAATCGATATGAGTGCTGTAGTCCGGTTCATGAGCATGTTGTTTGTGATGTGTGATTGGAGCCTTACTAGCTGGTGTTCTGAACTGTGTGCAGGGCGGAAGCCGAACTGCTCAGCAGGGATTATATCCTCCTCTGCGCAAAAGTCTTTCAGATATCTCAGTATGATCTTTTCATACACTTTTGATAGATGAGGCAGTAGGCTTATGGGTCTGTAGTGTTCAGGTGTGTCGCCCTTTTTGTTAGGTTTGAGTAGTGGAGTGATGATGGCGTGTCTCCAGTGTTCGGGGAAGTGTCTGAGGCGGAGGCATGTGTTATATATGTGTACGAGATAGTGTAGTCCTTTTCTCGGTAGCTGTTTGAGTAATATGTACTGAAGTCTGTCATGTCCTGGGGATTTATTCCCTCGTGTCTGTCTGAGTATGGCTGTCAGTTGTTTTGGTGAGACGTACATGTAATTGTCTTGTAGTGTAAGTCTGTATTCAGGTGTACGGTCTTTGTTGCGAGTCTGAGCGTCATGTGAGTAGTAGGTAGCGAGTATGTCCGCCTGGTCTTTTTCGTCTAGTAGAGTATCTTGTCTGTGTATTTTTACTGTGTTAGTCTTATGCGTGCGTGTTCGTATGAGCCTCCAGAATTGCCTATAGTCACCATGTGTCTGCCTGAGTTTCTCATGCCACATGGACGTCTTCCATTGTGACATGAGAGTGCGTATTTGTGTAGTGAGTGAATTTAGTGCAGTTTTATAGTGTCTGTCTCGTGTTCTGTACCAAATGTTTTTGATATTGTTTCGTTGTTTGATGAGTGTGAGAATGTGTTGTGGTGGTTTCCTAAGATTTGGAGGTGCTGGCGCGAACTTAGGAATGCTCGAGTCGGCCGCGAAGGTGATTGTGTCTGTGAATTGTTTAATGGCCTCGTCGAGAATTTGTGTGTCATGTATGGGTGTGATAGGGGGGGTGTGTTCGTGTATGAGGTGTTTGTATTTGTGCCAGTCTGCCTTACTGTAGTGGTAGTTTGTGGCTGTGGGTATGGGGATGTGCCCGTGTAGTTCGTATAAGACCGGCCTGTGGTCTGATGTGATAAAATCGAGTGCAGTGCACGCGGTTATTACGTGTGGTTGTCGCGTAACTAGCAAGTCAATCGTTGAAGTCATGCTGGGATCTGCGAAGTGTCTGAATGTGTGTGTGCCTGGGTGTATGACTGTCAGGGGGTATTTTGTCAGCTTAGTCCCTGCGGGGTTATTTCTCGTATTATGCCAGGCAGTGTGTCTAGCGTTCAGGTCACCTATGAGTATGTGTCGTCTGTCTGTCGAAGTTTCCGAAAGGAGAAGTCCCAGTCGTGAAAGTCGTCCTCTCGGTCTCCGATAGTATGCGGTCAGTTTGTACGTCTTGTTCAGTTTTACTATAATAGTCAGAACAAAATTGTATTCGTCTGGGTCTATGATAGGGTCTATCCGTTGAAAGCGTGTACCGTGTCGAAGGCCGATGGCGACTCCACCGGCTAGTGTGTTGTCCATGTCGTGCCGGAGAAGTGTATAGCCTTGGAAGTGTGCGTAACTACCTCTGGTCAGTCGTGTGTCGGTTAGTATGAATACAGTGGGCTGTATTTGTCGTAGAAGTAAGTCCACGTCTTGTAGTTTTGGAGTTAGTCCGTTCGTGTTTAAGTTAAGTATAGTGTGTCTGGTCATTTTGTTATCAGTTTTGTCATGAGTTCAACTAATGTACGTATCATGGACATCATGTCGGTCATGGTGTTAGTCAGTCGTTCGACCCATGCGGGTGTACTGTCACTGGTGTGTTGTTGTGGTGCAATAGGTGTTGGTAATTGGAAGGTTGGTGGTGTAGGTGGGGTGGGCAACAGAGCTGGTCTGGTGTTTTGTGTGCGTTGGGGAAGTGGTTGTGTTGGTGGTGGTGGTGGAGGGGGAAGTTGTGTGATGTGGCCAGTGAAGGCATTAGAGTAGCTGAAGGCTGGGTCTACTGTTCTGTATGTTCGTGCGTTAGCCGGGGGGGCTACTATTGTTTGTCGGGCTTTTCGGCTCTTCTCTAATAGGTCGAGCCGGGCTGGGCATTGCCTGTATGAGGCGGGGTGCTGCTCCTGACAGTTGGGGCACTGGAGTGTGTTGGTGATCCGGTCGCAGTCTTTCGACGCGTGTGCTTTGCCACAGCGAACACAACGTTCGCGTAAGTTGCAATTATTTCTGGTGTGGCCGAAGCGCTGACACCGGAAACACTGAGAGATTGAGTTGTCTCCCTTGTAGGGTTTGAAATACACTATTATTTGATCGATCGATTGATCGAGGTGTGTTGGGTTGAATTTAGGGGTGAATGTGAGTAAGACAGGGGGGATGGGGGCTCTAGTACCGTCAGTCGTGGTTTTGCTCATACGTTTCACTGATACCAGTTGATCCGTTTGGAGCTCCTGCTTAATGTTCTCTAGCGGGTGGTCAACATCCAGCCCGAAGAGCACGAATGATTGGTTTTTGGGGGAGCCCTTGGGTGTGTAAGAGTAAAATTGCGTCTTGTTGGTCGTAAGTTTGTTTTTGATTGTTTCGAAAGTCTTGAGGTCTTGGGCAAATATCTTATTTCCGCCTTTACATCTTTGTACAGTGTAATTTTTAATGCCGGCTGTGTTCAGTGTTCTGACGAGACTGTTTACGTCAGTGTAGTGTGGGGGCAGTACAATGGGTGGTGGTTTTATGTTCCTGAGGGGTTCAAATTTGTTCTGAGTTTTAATAGGGGCGGGGGTGTTGTTGACAGTGGGTGTGGTGTTGCGGGCCACCTTCCGGTGTTTTTTGCCCTGTGGCTTGACCAGTGTAAAGATTTCACTATCAGTGATATCTTCGCTATCTGAAGAGCTGCTGGTCTCAATAGGTCTCTTGGAGGCCGGGGGAAGGTTAGGAAAGTCTTTCGTATTTTCTAAGGCGATTCCCTGTTCCATAGGAGACTCGGGGGCCAGGAAGTTGAAGAGACGATCCATCTCTTCGCTTGTGAATGTTCGTGTGGCGAGGGCTTCTAAGGTTTCCTTTTGTATGTGTGTGCTTGTAGAGGGTGGTGGTGTGTCTGAGCGTGTTTGGTGGGTTGTGTGAGGGTGCTCATGTGAAAACATGGTGGGGGGTGGGCGTGGCGAGAAGAGGGGGTAGAAGAGAGAGGGGAGAGTCAGAGTGGGGGTAGAAGAGTGGGGGTACCCTGGTGGTGGGGGCCGCCTGCGGTCGTACCTGAACCGACCGTCAGACGGGTGGGCAAAGCCCCGGAATACAGAACCCCTTAGCAATTCCCTTGTGGGTCCGGACCCAACGGCTTGCTTAGAGATCCTGGATGTGCCCCTTACTCTCTTCTTCTGCAACTGCTGCTGGTCCTGGCTGCTACACCAGGCGCTTCTGCTCTTACGAGCTTACTGACCGAGCGGGTGCTCGGGGCCTAGCTTCTTGAGTAGCTGGTCCTGCTGGAGATCACTGGAGAGCTGCCGGCGAATACACGAGAGCTGTGAAGAGGTAGACAAGTTCCAAGTAAGCAGGCGATGTGTTCTGAACGAGAGCTCATGGAGGAATGTTGCTCGGAATCACGTGTGTGAGAGAATATATAGGCGATTTCGAATCTATGCGGGCCAATCAAATTGCCTCATGTGCTGCTATCTGTATTTTTGAAGAAGAAGGAATGGTATACGTACCACTTGGTGAACTTTATACGACGGGAGTGAGTCAGATAAAATACGTGTTATAATATTTTTACCCGTTGCGGGTTTTTACCCGCAACGGTATCGTATTTATAAATCCAGTATTAACTATCGACTACCTTGCTCATTTAACACTTGATAAATAGCAGTGTTATATATCGCCATTAAAAAAAAAATGTATGTATATATATATATATATATATATATATATATATATATATATATATATATATATATATATAATTTATACACACACATATTAGTGTTCTGACATCCGGAACGGTCCCTCCCCGTGTCCCTCTCCTTCTTCCAAATTTTTCATTTGGGCTTTATTTACATTTTTTCTAGCTTCGTCCCTTCGATTACCCGCGGGTAGAACAAGGCGTTTTTACTCCCAGCTCCAGTTCCTGATTCGTCGGTTTTGGAGCTCATTCTTTGGTTATTTTTGTGGGGGGTTTGAAAAAACAAAAAAAAACACACATTAAGATCCGCCACTCTTGGGTTCAGGTATATATATTATGGTTCGGCTGTCCCGGGTACAGGTATAAATACTAAGGTCGGCTGTCCCGGGTTCAGGTATAAATATTATGGTTCGGCTGTCCCGGGTAAAGGTATAAATATTATGGTTCGGCTGTCCCGGGTACAGGTATAAATACTATGGTTCGGCTGTCCCGGTTTCAGTTGTATATCTTTTGAGGCGTAGTTACTCAGGCTGCGCGCGCACGCACACACACACATTATTACTCCGAAAACAGTGTTTATACATGATACTTCTGACTGGGCAATCTTTAATTAAATTATATACTCCTTGCGTAATGAGTTTTACAAGCTTAACTAATATATTCGCCTGATTGTGAAAGCAGATGCGATTATTGTTGGCCCTCAGAAGGGCCGTTGAAAACGTGCGTGATACGCGTTAGCCGCTTCACTTAGAACTGGTGTATTTAGTGACTGCTTTTGTTCCTTCGCTGACCGCATGCTTAGCCAATTCTCCGGGTAGTAGTAGCCTTACTGCAGTCTGGATCTCCCTGCTCGTGATAGTCGACCTCTTGTTGTAGTGCGAGAGGCGGGAGGCTTCCGCGGCAATACGCTCAAAGATGTCGTTGACGAAGCTGTTCATGATGCTCATCGCCTTCGAGGATACTCCCGTATCGGGGTGGACTTGCTTCAAGACTTTGTAGATGTAGATAGCGTAGCTCTCCTTCCTCCTACGCTTCTTCTTCTTGTCGCCCTTGGCGATGTTCTTCTGGGCCTTTCCGGCCTTCTTGATGGCTTTCCCGGATGCTTTAGGCGGCATATTGGCTGATGGATCTTTAGAAAACGACTGACTCCCGGCAACTGGGCAACATGGGGTTTTGTCTCGTCCTTTACATATTTTGCCGGGCCAATAGGCTCCGAGTTAGTATTATGCGCTCTCTCTTGGCGGAAAATGAAACTACACTATGTGACTGCATCCTCTCTTCCCCTTTGTAACGAAGGTAAACTTTACCTCAATCCGGCCGCCTTCTTCGGTGAAATCGTTAAATCTACTAACCCGCCGAATTACAATAGTTAAGCCTAAACCTATCTAAAATAATAAGCTATTTTAATTAATATAGAAATGAAATAAGAAAGTCTCTTTTGACAAGGCGTGGAGGCTAGGTAGAGTGAACCGTTTTTTTTTTTGTTTTTTTTTTTCTTTTTTCCTTTTTATAAGTAAAAACTCTTCTAGACCTTAATAAATTAATATAAAAAATACCAGGCGTGCCGTTAAATTTGATCGGTTGCTGTCTCGTTTTTTTTTTTTTTTTTTTTTTTTTTTTTTTTTTTTTTTTTTTTTTTACGGCGCATCTACTTCTAGGTCATTAGCGCCGACATCCAGGGTGCAGCGAGGAATTTTCCCAGCGAGCCTTGAGATGAGAAAATTCCTGCCGGAGGTGGGAATCGAACCCACCATCTCCCGCTTATGAATCCAGCGCGCTAGCCACTAGACTACGGGAGACCCCCTGCTGTCTCGTTGTCTGTAATTGATGTGTCTGTAATTAAATCCGTGAAAAAATTCTCAAAAATTTAGTAACAGAAAGCTACTGATTATTAAACAGGAGGCTGGTCAATTTCGCAATCGTCATATTGTTATCGTGTGGTGGGGGGGGGGGATACATATATTATAAGTTCACACCTCTCAGACAGTAATATCAAATTTTGAGAAAAAAAAAAACTAATAAAAATCACCCGAATGAACTAAGTCATTCATAAGTGTGTCTGTAATTACGTCCGTGAAAAATTCCTCCATAATGTAATAACGGAAAGCTACTAAATCCGTATTGTTGGCCCTGAAAAGGGCCGTTGGCATAAAATAACCCCAGACGCGAAAACGTTAATTGTTGACCGTTTACCCGCCGAAGCCGTACAGCGTTCGCCCTTGCCTCTTGAGAGCATAGACTACGTCCATAGCAGTAACTGTTTTTCTCTTGGCGTGCTCGGTGTATGTTACAGCGTCCCTAATGACGTTTTCCAGGAAGACTTTTAAGACTCCTCTTGTCTCCTCATAAATGAGTCCAGAGATACGTTTTACTCCGCCTCGCCTGGCAAGCCGACGGATGGCGGGTTTCGTGATACCCTGGATGTTGTCTCGGAGCACCTTCCTGTGCCTCTTAGCGCCTCCCTTTCCGAGCCCCTTGCCACCTTTTCCACGGCCAGTCATGGTGTCGAACGTGTGAAAATAATAAATTTTTTCTCCGGGACAGGGACTTATATAGCCTTCTTTCCGGCATCTCATTGGCTGACTATCCTCAGTTTATTAGCCTATTCTGCAGCCAGTGCTGCGCTCTACTTATGGTAGCAACTGTTCTATTCTATTCAGCGTCTCAGCCTTCTGATTTTTAGCTCTGTGCAAAGGGTTCTGAACGTCTCCCCAAATCATGTATTGAGCTAGTCGACATATATATGTTGTAGATCCCAAGTTGAAAATTAAGATGTTTTAGGTAGTTGGTAACAGCTTATTAAGTCTTCAATAGTTTTGTATTTTATATTACATTTTTGTTGTGGAAACGTTTCGGCTATAAACCATTTCCAATCCAATTGTCTGTATGATTTTGCATTATTTTTTTATACATACGTTATAATCTTCAGATTATGTGCTTGTAAATTTGATATTATTTAATTTGAGGAGGAAATTTCATTTTTTTTATAAAATTGTATGTCTCTATTTTTTCATGGATGATATAATTATTACCTCAATTATTACATATTATTTTATATATTTGAGTCTGCTTCTGTAACGGAGGACTAGATATGTAAGACTAATATATATATATATATATATATATTGAGCAAATCATGTATGAGAAGTCGGGCCTTGATCTACTTTTCGAAGATCTTGATCATGGGGCTCAGCAGGCTGATCGGCCGGTAATACTCGGGCTTGTCTCCTGGCTTCTTGAAGTGGGACCACCACGGCGTGTTTCAAAGCGTCCGGGAAGTGTACAGTGCGGTAAGCTGCATTGAAAATGTTCAGTAGGGAGGGCTTCGCTTTTCTACAAACAGTCGTCTCATATACTTGTTAACCGGACTAACTTCTGGGCTCTAGACCCTTCTATTTGATTATAGTATACCCGGGCCCAGGAACAACGTAAGTGTTACACATGTTTGATCACGAATTGGGCCTACCGCCCTGTTAGATTTAGAGCAGTAAATAATTTGCAGTATGTCGTCCTCCCATTCGGGATTTACATTAAGACTATGGCTACCTTGTCTAGTCTATTCAACAACTCTATTTCTCCCTCTTGCTATTTCTATTATAATATTACAAATAAACAAATGAAAGCATTCTTCTTCTTTTTGTTTTTGTGGCTCTGAAAAGAACCGTTTCAAATTTGATCCCGCTGAGGAGCAGGGACGCTCGCTAGAATGGAAAGTGCTTTACTTCTTCTTCGGCGAGGCCTTCTTCGCTGCAGGTTTTTTAGCGGGGGCCTTTTTTGGGGCAGGCGCCTTTTTGCTCTTCGGCGTAGAAGCCGGTTTCGCTTTAGCTACCTTCGGTTTTGGGGATTTAGTCGCGGTTGGAGGCTTTTTCGTCTTTTTGGCTTTAGAAGCGGCGGCAGCTGCTGCTTTCTTCTTAGGGGACTTGTTCTTTGAACCTTTCGGCCTCCCAGCGCCGCTAGGTTTCGCGACCCCAGTCTTCTTGGTCTTGGGCGCAGCGGCCGACTTCTGTTCCCCTGACCCGGCGAGCTTGAAAGAGCCAGAGGCCCCCTTCCCCTTCGTCTGAACTAGAGCGCCGCTTGCGACGGCCGACTTAAGGTACTTCCTGATAAATTGAGACTTCTTCTCGGCGTCGATCTTGTACGTCGAGCTGATGTACTTTTTGATGGCTTGTGTCGAAGAGCCGCCTCTCTCTTTCAGTGACTTGATTGCAGCGTTTACCATCTGTGAGACGGGCGGATGCGTCGGAGCCGTTTTGGCCTTCTTTGATCCGGAAGCCGCTCCTTTCCCCTTCTTCGCTTTCGGTGTCCCGGTCGCCGATGGCGCCTGAGCCTCTGCCGTTGTTTCAGTCATTCCGCTGTATCTGTTTTCGTTTTAGGGGTATTTTCTCGACGATAGTTGCTTGACTCCGCGAGCGGACCGTAACGGTCGCACCGTTCCCCTCGCCGCCCTTCAGCTTCGACGGGGGAACATTTTGTGTTTCGTCTCTCATTTTCACAGCTCCGTTTGCGAATATAAACTAATTACTTAGTAACGAACTTTCTCCTGGGCAAACCTCGGTTTTCGGGCTGCTAAAATGTTCAATTTTATGTAGTTAAAATTCTCAACGGAGCGTAAACAAGCCTTGTTTAACCCAGAACCTGAATTGACCAGGTTATTTTTTCGAAATTCAGGTGGATTATTAAGTCCGCGGATAAATTTTCCGCCGATTTACGTCCTTCGTTCGTTTCAAGAGTGTACTAGGCTCTCTTATAGATCGCCCTTTGACTCCCCAATAGATCTGAACTCCCGTTAAACATCTTACAGATCTGGACCTTTGAGCACTCCTTGGGCCGGGCTCCTCTCCTTTTTCTGCTTTCAGGAGTGAACGAAGAAGCATTGTTTGCCGGAGATTTGGCTTATTCCTATTACATTTTCGAATATAGTTTGACAGCTATTTTTTTTTACTCTGCATTTATAAATAGCCGGAAAGATACATCGGGCTCGAATGTAGCTCTAAAGAGCGCCGGATGAACTCCTTTTTCCGGTGAAATTTGTCGATGTCTTTTCCCGAATCCGTTAGCTTTCTGGTCCTCTTGTGTGGAATGCCTCTTATCTTACCAGTATGCTGTCGAATGAGCAAACTTTTAGTGAACATTTTTCGGCGCTATTAGCCTAGCACTCGTCCGGTCTTCCTCTTTTAAGTGTAGTTCAGCTTTGAAATATTCGATTTTAAATTATTTACTACGATCGGAGGTTGCTTTGTATTGCATAAAGAAGAGTCGGATACAAGGGGAAGCCTAAGGACTCGATATCAATGCAGGAGTCCCTGTATTTAGTTTTGGGACTAATAGAGGTGTGACTGGAGTCACATAATAATCTATGTATATATAATCTGCCTGCCCTATTATAAGATTGAAAGGTCTTCAATCCGTGTATACGGCCATATTAGTATGTAAAAAGACCCCCTGATGAGTTGAAAGTGCTAATAATAAGACGGGTCTGACTATAAGAAGGGAAACGCCTCGATTCATACATCAGCGCAATAGGAGAATGGCCATGGTTCAGTTGTTAAACTGAATTAAAATTAATAAAAATATCCTACCTATTCGGATATTACGAGCGTTGACACGTTTTTAGCCTTCATTTTCTCCGAGTGCCATGAGGATGGATGACTTGAGAAGGTAAAAAATGGTAAAGTTAAATTTTGCTTAAATTTGAGGCGCAGGTGATATGAAAAAAGTCGGGGAGCCGGGCGAGAGTCTGTCGTCGATTTCGTCTCGTTTTGTACAACCTTGCCATTACTTAAGAGAATAAACAAATGTATACATTACGTACGATATCGCTTTTATTTTTGTTTATTTAATGAACTGCTCATGTGTCTGAAATTGTAGTCGTTTTTCTTCTGGCTACGCCTGACATCCGACTGTTAATAGTCGCTAAGTCCTAAGCTCCCCTACCAGGCGGGGCTGATTCTCGGCAGAGACGTTCGTATTATAATAATAATAATAAAAATATCAAGACTTGGCCATTGAGTTAAAAGATCTCTATAAATTAGATTCCGCTAGAGTTACTGCAGTTATCATTTCGACCAATGGTTTGATTCCGAATACTACAGTCAGTGCCACCAAATACCTGAAATTGTCAGAGGAACACTTAATATTATCCCAGTAAGCAGTTCTACTCGATACAGCTCGAATCGTAAGAAAATTTCTTAATGCCCATAATTAGTGCCTAAATAAAAAAAAAAAAAAAAAAAAAAAAAAAATTATAAAATAAAAATAATTCTTTTTACTGGTTGGAACTATCCCCCAGTAAAAATATTCTCCAGTAATATGAGAGACCCCACCCCCTTAATAATAATAACAATAATACATTAATGGTAGCGTATAATCCCAATTTATGGATTATATACCCCCATCGAGACGGGTTTGAATTTGAAAACTGCTAAAAAATTGTGTTTGGAAACAATGGATGCGGGTTAATAAGACGTAGAGTAATCGACTTTTTTTTTTTCTTTTTTTCTGATCACGTCGGGCACAACGACTCCAAGGACAGCAAAGTCCTTTTTGCAAGTCTCTCGGGACAAGTTCCTGTTTTCTTCTTTGTTTGGGTACAAGAACGAGCCCAGCCGGGAGCTGTGTGTCCGTCCGTTTTATTATCATCATTAGTCGTAGCCTGGGAAAAAAAAAAAAAAAAAAAAAAACAGCGAGATTTACGCGCCGGAAATGCACAGGAAACTGGCCGAAGCCAACTGAAAGCTGAAATTACTCGCTCCGCCTCCTCGGCTATTAGCTAGCTCTCTGCTCCTCCGGATTGCGCCATCGGGCGGATCGACGTCAAAAGCTGTTTCCCTTCCTATGGTGGGGAGGGGAAAGGAGTGGATGGAGCAGGTTGGTCTGAAGACAGAAAATGAGCCAGGTCATTCAGAAAGAATAAAATGTATACTTGGCGCAAAGAAAATCGAACTCCTCGGAACAGCGGTAATCATATTACGCTTGCTTAACAACAACAATAATAAAATAACAATTACTATAAATTACTTTTCATTAAAGAACCTATTCTATTATAGATACAACATTTTGGTCTTATGAAATAATTATTTCTCTGTATTTTATGGTTTAATTGTTCCTTCCATGTGCCGCGTATGTTAGTTTATTCATTTTCTCAAGCATCTGCTTATCACATTCCTAATATTATAATTTAATTAATCTGCTTGGGATTCCCTGTACGACCCCCCCCCCAAAAAAAAAAAGATAAATAAAATTGAAAGCATAGATATAGCTGACTGTTTTGTGGCCCTCATAAGGGCCGTTGACAATAAGTTCTCCTACACGAACGCTTTACGCACGTTCTCCTCTAATCCGCCGGGCGAGTTGAATGTCTTTTGGCATGATTGTAACTCTCTTTGCGTGGATAGCACAGAGATTTGTGTCTTCGAAAAGGCCGACGAGGTAAGCTTCGCTGGCTTCCTGAAGTGCCATAACGGCCGAGCTCTGAAATCTCAGATCGGTCTTAAAGTCCTGAGCTATCTCCCTCACTAGCCTCTGAAATGGCAGTTTCCTTATGAGCAGCTCGGTACTCTTCTGGTAACGCCTGATTTCTCGAAGAGCAACAGTACCGGGCCTGTACCTATGCGGTTTTTTCACTCCTCCTGTTGCCGGAGCACTCTTCCTCGCGGCCTTAGTAGCCAACTGTTTCCTCGGTGCTTTGCCACCGGTAGACTTCCTAGCCGTTTGCTTCGTACGCGCCATGACGTGCCTCGATGTCTGTTAATAGCAGATTGATCCGCGGCTAGGGAAAAATCGGCTTAAATAGGTTGAGCAGCTCTGGTGGTAGGGGTAGCGGCTCAAAGTGCCTCCGAGTGCCATGAGGATGGATGACTTGAGAAGGTAAAAAATGGTAAAGTTAAATTTTGCTTAAATTTGAGGCGCAGGTGATATGAAAAAAGTCGGGGAGCCGGGCGAGAGTCTGTCGTCGATTTCGTCTCGTTTTGTACAACCTTGCCATTACTTAAGAGAATAAACAAATGTATACATTACGTACGATATCGCTTTTATTTTTGTTTATTTAATGAACTGCTCATGTGTCTGAAATTGTAGTCGTTTTTCTTCTGGCTACGCCTGACATCCGACTGTTAATAGTCGCTAAGTCCTAAGCTCCCCTACCAGGCGGGGCTGATTCTCGGCAGAGACGTTCGTATTATAATAATAATAATAAAAATATCAAGACTTGGCCATTGAGTTAAAAGATCTCTATAAATTATAAATGGGGATAGTTCGAACCAGTAAAAAGAATTATTTTTACGAAGACAGGTATAGTTGGGATTCGGCTAGGAGAAAAAACGTCAGACTTTCAAAAAGAAATCTGTATTTTGGACGTTTCGACTGCAACAATGGCAGCCTTCTTCAGCTAAAAAATATATACAACTTATAAGTAAGGAAAATGTACAAGTAGTAAGTAAAAGACAGGAAGAAATGAGCGGAGTATATATATCAATACAATAAATTTTAACCAATCTTATTTTTAAAAACAATGAAAATACGGTAGTTGGAAAGAAAACAGCATGTAGAACTTGTTAGTAAAAACAGTACAAAAAAAATTAAACAGTAAAAACAACGCACATTTTTTATGTAGTGAAAAACAAAATCTATTTTATAAGTGAATACAATTTATAACAATTAATATATAGATACATACCACTAGAGAATGCCTAGGGGGGAGGGAGGAAGACCTCGAGGACAACTTAGGTAACCATGGTAGAAGTATGAACGACAGCAACAAAACCCGTGGTCTTTATAGTTATGAAAAAGGGGTGGGGGGGCGGCAAATCGGTGCAGATGAAAGAGGTACAATTGCTGGGTTGTAAAGGCGGGTTGTAAAAGGTGTTAAGAGCTTAGGGACACACAAACTTACTTAACAACACTAATACGTACACACCTATCCCCAAAGACATCACCCTCAGACTGGAAAGACAATTTAATGAACATACCAAACAACTCCTACAGTTGAAAGAAATAGAGAGAAAGACCCACCGCCAATTAATTTCTCACAACTCTCTCCCTCCCCGAGCTTATGGCCTCCCTAAAATTCATAAACCCGGAAACCCCCTCCGACCCATCATTTCGAATATTAATTCTCCCTCTTCCAAATTGAGTAAATTTTTGCTCCCCGCGTTACAAGCCTTAAGCCATAATAACCCGTACGATATAAAAAATTCTTACGACCTTATTTCAAAATTATCTAATTTCACTGTACCCCCCGGACATATCCTGATCTCATTTGATGTCACATCCCTTTTTACCAACGTCCCTCTAACAAAAACGTTAGAAATTATCCAAAATAATTGGTCCTCTATAGAACCGCACAGCCCCCTATCTTTTCAATATTTTGTTGACAGCCTCAAATTATGCGTCAACAGTGGTTTTTTCAAATACAACGGACAATTTTATCAACAAATCGAAGGGTTAGCTATGGGAAACTGCCTTGCTCCAGACTTATCCTCGATCTTTCTTACTGACTTACTTAACACTTTCGTCCCACTGTTCCCCCAGGACATATCATTCATTTGCAAGTATGTAGATGACCTCCTGCTAATTATCAACCCCGATAAACTAACTGACATACTAGACTGCTTCAACTCCTATCATCCCAGACTACAATTTACGGTGGAGACTGAACAAGACCAACAACTCCCCTACTTGGACGTTCTACTTATCAGACAGACTGACGGCACTATCATCACAAACTGGTATACTAAACCTACTTATTCTGGACGTTTACTCAATTTCCACTCTTCCCATCCTTACCACATGAAAATCAATGTAGCACGGAACCTTCTTCGCCGCGCCCTCTCCTTATCCCATGAGTCCTTCCACAATGAAAACTTGAATAGAGCTACCGAAATATTAACACTGAATCAATTCCCCCCCAACCTCATAAACCGGCTTATAAAACAAATAAAATCCCAATCCTTCAATGCCACCTCCCCCAATACCTCCCCCGAATCCTCCCTCCAGATATTTCGTTCCCTGACATACACACCAGGACTGACGGAAAAACTCACAAAGACTTTAAAAAAAGCCCTCCCGTCACTAAACTTTGGGTTAAAAACCACTAACAAACTTACTACATTATACACTAAACTCAAAGATCCCCTTCCCTATGACTACGCCACCCACGTTGTTTACCAAATACCCTGCCAAACCCCCTCCTGTAATGCTGTATACATAGGTGAAACCAAAAATTATATTCACTCCCGCATAACACAACACAAACGGACAATAAAAAACAAAGAAATCCACAAATCCGCCCTCGCAAAACACGCCATAACTAAAAAACACACTTTCAACTTTGACGACACTAAAATACTTTCCACAGAACGAAACACCAAGAAGTGACAGATTTCCGAATGCGTCCACATTAACTTAAACCCCAACAACATTAATTACAAAACCGACAAACAAAACATCTCCCCTGCTTACTCCTCCGTCTTCCATAAATTGTCCTGACCTCCTTTTTTATCTTTGTTCCCAGGCTCCAGACAATTTCTCTACTTGTGTGTCCCTAAGCTCTTAACACCTTTTACAACCCGCCTTTACAACCCAGCAATTGTACCCCTTTCATCTGCACCGATTTGCCGCCCCCCCCCCACCCCTTTTTCATAACTATAAAGACCACGGGTTTTGTTGCTGTCGTTCATACTTCTACCATGGTTACCTAAGTTGTCCTCGAGGTCTTCCTCCCTCCCCCCTAGGCATTCTCTAGTGGTATGTATCTATATATTAATTGTTATAAATTGTATTCACTTATAAAATAGATTTTGTTTTTCACTACATAAAAAATGTGCGTTGTTTTTACTGTTTAATTTTTTTTGTACTGTTTTTACTAACAAGTTCTACATGCTGTTTTCTTTCCAACTACCGTATTTTCATTGTTTTTAAAAATAAGATTGGTTAAAATTTATTGTATTGATATATATACTCCGCTCATTTCTTCCTGTCTTTTACTTACTACTTGTACATTTTCCTTACTTATAAGTTGTATATATTTTTTAGCTGAAGAAGGCTGCCATTGTTGCAGTCGAAACGTCCAAAATACAGATTTCTTTTTGAAAGTCTGACGTTTTTTCTCCTAGCCGAATCCCAACTATACCTGTCTTCGTAAAAATAATTCTTTTTACTGGTTGGAACTATCCCCCAGTAAAAATATTCTCCAGTAATATGAGAGACCCCACCCCCATAATAATAATAACAATAATACATTAATGGTAGCCTCCCCCCCCCCAATTTATGGATTATATACCCCCATCGAGACGGGTTTGAATTTGAAAACTGCTAAAAAATTGTGTTTGGAAACAATGGATGCGGGTTAATAAGACGTAGAGTAATCGACTTTTTTTTTTTTTCTTTTTTTCTGATCACGTCGGGCACAACGACTCCAAGGAAAGCAAAGTCCTTTTTGCAAGCCTCTCGGGACAAGTTCCTGTTTTCTTCTTTGTTTGGGTACAAGAACGAGCCCAGCCGGGAGCTGTGTGTCCGTCCGTTTTATTATCATCATTAGTCGTAGCCTGGGAAAAAAAAAACAAAAAAAAAAAAGCGAGATTTACGCGCCGGAAATGCACAGGAAACTGGCCGAAGCCAACTGAAAGCTGAAATTACTCGCTCCGCCTCCTCGGCTATTAGCTAGCTCTCTGCTCCTCCGGATTGCGCCATCGGGCGGATCGACGTCAAAAGCTGTTTCCCTTCCTATGGTGGGGAGGGGAAAGGAGTGGATGGAGCAGGTTGGTCTGAAGACAGAAAATGAGCCAGGTCATTCAGAAAGAATAAAATGTATACTTGGCGCAAAGAAAATCAAACTCCTCGGAACAGCGGTAATCATATTACGCTTGCTTAACAACAACAATAATAAAATAACAATTACTGTAAATTACTTTTCATTAAAGAACCTATTCTATTATAGATAGTCCAATAGAAGACCAATTGAAACAAAGTGTTGCCATAGAAACATAGTCGTAATTTTTTTATTCCATGCAGAAAGGGATTCAGTCTAGTTTCCTCAAAACTACTGATTTTGGAGTGAAGCCTCTTCTCCATAGATCTATTCACTTGGGCTGGAGGCAGTTTTTATTAAAATACAAAATAAGATAAAATTTATATAGAGTTATCTTTTAGGTACCAAACTAATTTTCACATTCGATAATTTGCATGAATGATATCAGGTGCGCATATCGAACCTTCAAATCAATAAATTGATACACTAAAAACCTTTTAAAGTTATTTTTTTTTCTTTTGTTTTAGGTACCATCGTCATTAGTCAAACAAAGAAGAATTCCAAATCCTAAGGATGAATTTAAGTAGAAGAAATATATAATAAATTAATTTAGATTTTAATTCATTTGTCATCATTTCTTTATTGAAAAAAAAATTATTGTACAAAAGATGAGTTAAAACTCATGAATTAATAAAAAAATAAAAAAATGTATGATAAAATTGTGTAAAATTTAGAACATGTAGCAAACTAATAAATGGCAGGGTCACTGCAGAGAGGAAGCAAATATGTATGATTTGTCAAAACAGCTTTACTTGTACGATGCTTGGTCTTAAGGTCCATACATTTATAATAGATACATACAAAAAATAATAATAATATTTTTTAAAACCTACTCTTTTACTTAAAACAACCTTCAGAATCATAAGAAGACAAGGGATGGTTGGGATTCGGCTAGGAGGGGGGGGGTAACACCAAGAAGACATTTAGGTGACCATGGTTTAATGTATCATACATTCAACCATGGTATACATGACCATACATCATGCCTTCTTGCTGTTCCTCCCCCCCCCCCTAGGCATTCTCTAGTGCTGAAGAAGGCTGCCAACGTGCAGCCGAAACGTCCAATACAGATTTCTTCCTGAAGGTCTGAAGTTTTTTTCCTCCTAGCTGAATCCCAACCACGTCTTCGTATCACTGCTACAGCTAACTATCTCCATCTCCACTTTATAATAATATAAGCTACTTATAATGAAGGATGAGGAGGCCTGGTGGCCGTGAGTGTTAAGGTGTGAGCACTTAACACTCTGTGTCAAGGGTCATGTGTTAAGTGCTCTCGCACTTAAAAAAAAAAATAAATAAAAATATCGTATTAAAATGAAAGTACAAGTTAAACTTTAAGGACAATTTGAGGAAGATGATAATGAAGGTCTTGTCGAGTAGAGTCAATGGATTTTGGCTGATCTAATTGAAATTGTCCGGTTTCCCGGCACAAATGGTGAGTTTATTGATAATTTAATAGAAATACTGAACAAATTAATACCGCATTCATACATTGATGCATCACAACCTTCTTCAATAATTTGATTAGATTTTTAAAAGGACAACATTGCAGATATTAATTTCAAATTTACTTCTAAAGAAGTAATTGATTCAACATGCCTGAATTTGAAAAGTCGTTTTAAGGATTTTTATACTCTTCCAGGAATAAGATATTTCCACAGGTTTGAGAGAAAAAATAAATTTGAAATGATTGAGACTAGAAAAAAATAGTAGTGATGAAAACCATCTTCTACTTTCAATTTATATAAGAAGCAACAAGATTTGTGAAAATAGAAGATTAAAATCTGGATGCTTCATAGATAGCATTTATGAAAATGTATGGTATTTCTGTATTTTGAGTGAGGTGAATGCAGAAGAAGATGAAGTTATTGCAATGTTTTTACATTCATATGGACCATTAGTATCATTTTTCTGGCCACAGAGAGACGATGCATGAACGGTACTCACCACTCATCTCATCATGGATCTCCCAAAATTGTGACGGGCGGAACTTATCAATTCTCTCAAGAATGTATGATACATGTTTAATGTCTCAATGAATTACAAAAAGAAGTCCATCAGGACCTGCATAACTAAGCAAATTTCATATAACTTGGTTAGTGTGGACAGCTTTCCTGAATAATTTGCTTAAAATAACCGGTAATACTGAGCCAGAAGTGCCCAGACTCTGATTTTTGTGAAACTTCATATACTTATTCATTTTGGGCTCTCCCATGGTCTAGTGGCTAGCGTCTTAGATTTATAAGCAGGAGATGATGGGTTCGATTACCACCGGCGCACAGTAACGAAGTAGTGCGGATTATGGACAAAAATCATTAACCACTAGTTATTTCCAAATAAGCATTTTTATTAACTGAAATCAACTCAAAACAATGTAACAATAGTATAATAATGCATACTATACGGCTATAATAATATTAATTGTAATATTAATAGAAATAATATAGCAGGTAATAATATTTTAATAACAATATTATAAAATATATTATAACCGTAACATATAATGTAGTAATAGTATAGTAGTAAATTATACTTATAGTAATATTGCCATGGAAAAATAATATTTTACCATTTTCTATGAAATTATTAAATATATTAAATATTTTTTTAAAGCCGAGTCTGAATCGTTTTTGGATTCTTGAGAATGTAAACTTATATCGAATCCAATATCTATTTTATTATTAAAGTCATCCTCTATTATACATTCATTAATGTCTGGGCTGATTTTGCTTGGCTTTTTTCTCCGTAAAAAAAGCTCTGGGCCAGATATCAGAAGAACCCGGCGCTTTTTCGATCTCACACAACGCTGTAAACTCTTTTTTATATCTGCCTGTAAGGAAGCCGGAAGGGCCATCGGGGCGTGAGATCTTTTTTTCTAGATAAAAACTAATAACAATTTCTTCTAAGTTGATATATTTATTCAACCAGTATTTATATAAGAGTTTTTTTCTCTGTAGCGAACACGTTCCCACATTTTTTACATATAATATAGGACTAAACTGGCAGTTTTTTAGTATTGCTTAATATTTCTTTAGGAGCATCCTGCAGATTAAATTGAATCATTTGCCCAAGGATTAATATCGTTTTCTTGGATTTATTCTCATTTTTTCAAATTTGGAAGAAAAAATGATGATGGATCTAAAAATAAAAATCTTTGGAATCAGCAAATTTCGGCAAACTAAATTGCCGTCAGTATATTATACTTGAGGTAAACTTTAAGCTGAAAAATACTTGGGATGAAGTTTTTTTGCTATGGTCTATCAAAGTTTTGCACTTACAAAAAATTTCAAATATCAATGAAGAATAATTCAAGATAAATAATAAGGGAGTAATTACCCGTAATCAATTATATCAGATAAAAAAGGAATAGTTTTGACTTAATTTCCTTCGGATGACATAATAAAAACACTGTCCTATCTTCAATGAGAGAGGCTCAAACTGATTGTTGGTATGAAACAGGTTTTAAAGACTTTGCCTTGTTTATAATACTGCTAATGTGTTTGTTGATCAAAATAAAACTGATATTTATTAGTTTTATACGATTTGTATTCCTTGAATAGTTTCTAAACTTAGCTAGAGGATTAAAAATTAAATATAAGAAAACAAAAATTTAGGTTTTTGTCCATTGGACGTTACACTGTGCGGCGGCAGGAATTTTCTCAGCTCGTTGGTTAAATTCCTCACTGCTTATTGGCTGCAGCCCCCCCCCCTTATATATGCCCATGTGTTGAATTATAAATTTATATTGAAATCCAGTGCCTTCTATGTTTTGGCGCTTCCGTGAAAATACAGTTGAATCTGGAGTGCTAACCTGGACGGTTGTGTTTTTTGTTCTCCCCTGTTCCCACATTTACTTTTATAGATGACTAGCTGAATGCCTATGCTTCGTCACGTCAGATAAGTAGTTATTTTATTTCGTTAAATGATATATTATCAAAATTAACGCTCCTACATAATTTTGTGCAGTTTATTATAGCACGGTTCCCGTCATACTATCAGTTTATAGGTAATCAAAGTATACTAATGTTTCTTGACATTGGGATGCCCCGCACCAGTATCAAAAACAGATAACGTAGTGATAACCCGTTACCTACAGGTTACCAGCATGGGCGTATTTAAGGAGAACTGAGGGATCTGCAGCCCCCCCCCCCCGAAATTTTGATGTGATGGTAAAAATGTGTCTTAAAAACCTTAAAAATATATTAAATAAGATTTCTTTTATAAGCACAATTGGTTTGATCCATTCCTTTTTCATTTCAAAGATCATTTAATTTTAGTTGTAATAGCGTTTTATTTGCCTAAAACTATTCCAAGTTCTAAATAGACAGTATTCCATACCCCAGTAATTCAAGGACCACCAACATAGTTGAAATTAACCTCGATTAAAAATAATACTATGAAATAGATAATGTACGGTAACAGCTGTTCTTTATCATCCTAGCAACGCATGCTACCTAGTCTTGCCTGCTCTAACCAACCAAAACTTTAAACCCCTCTAATAATACTTAAAAATTTGAATATCAAAAAATCCTTCCTTAGCGAGTGTCTACATGCTAAAGAGAGTGTCCATGCAAAATTTCAAATTTTTTTGTCGAGCAGTTTGGGCTGGGCGATGATAGGTCAGTGAGTGAGTGAGTGGTATTTGACAAATATATAGTAGATTTTATGTATTTCCTATACTCTACAATTAGCACTAATTCAAGGCAGAATACATACACAGGGACAGCCAATTTTCTGTAAATTAAGGAGAACTATCCTGGATCCACATTCCCAAAGTTATTAGAAATCACCTACACTATTCTCCCACCAAATACTATTGCCATGATATGCAAAACAAATTTGTGTGTTGAAACCTGCTTTATGGTGATCGTGTTGAAGGTAGAGATTATTCTGGAAGCAATCCGTGAAATTTAGTAGAACAAATTTAGTAGAATACTTAAGAAAGCTGTACTAATTGGTTGTCACACCAATCAACTTCCACTGAATGGTAGGATCAATCAAAACAAAAGCAAAAGTAATTTTCAATGAGATTAAGATAATTAGTTAAGGTGATAAAAAGTCAAAGGACGGTTAAGATTCAGCTAAGAGAAAAATTGTTTTCTCTTAGCAAAATTATTTAGAATCAAGCAACAGCAGCTATACCACCTACCACCCCCCACCGGCTTTAGATTCTAAAGGTATACAGTTTCAGTCTTATGCCGTTAGCACACGATTAGCCAATCAATCGAACATGAAGAAGTTACATACAGACGAACTTGCAATCATTATACTTATATTAACCATAATATAAGTCATTATAAGGCTTTAACAATAGATTTAAGGTAGGAATTGTAATGCTACTCTGTTTATAATATAGTAATTAATTACATGTAATTTTATGGGATTTACTAAAATGAAAAATGTTTTTTAAAAATTGTTTAAAATGTTTAGGATTTTATGGCCCCTGAGGAGGTCCACGGAACATGTAGGGCAGCCAATAATAAAGTAGTACATAAGGAAAACTAGTACTATTTTTATTTGACCTGCGCCATATATATATATACAAATAATTAATGGTCAGAAATACGTGGAATAGAATATAAATTATAAGTATGTGTCGGAAAAACCAACTAAACTGCTTACAAATTGAAGTGGGCCACTTAAGGAAATTCAGATATTTTATCATTTTGTTTACTTGATTGATATTAGGTTTCCCTTTCTTTGAAATAAAATATTTTAACAACACTCCCATGCTGTTAAAGAGATAAAAACAGAAACAAAGTCTCCCTATCTTTACTGGGGCCCGAGCTCCTTATTGGAGTTTGTCCCACAAGATCATGTTTATTTGTTTCCACTTGTGTTTTGCAAAAATTACTTCTCCTAATAGAATAATTGGATTCTTTACTTCAATATCACATATTGAGTTAAATAAGGAGTATGGACAGCCGATGTAAAGCATTCATTTAAAGTAGAGGGGGTCCTACACCCTAAGCAGGTTTAAGTGAACGATATCTACATTTTTATATAAAAATCCAAATGTTTATTTTGTATTTTTTTATTTATTTAAAAAATGAATTTTTCTTAATTTTGTTTGTTGTATTTTTTTTTTTTTTTTTTTTTTTTATAAAAATAGAACCAGTAGTGTAGTGGACATAACATTTGATGAGTGGTTCACTTCAATTTATAAGCAGTATACTACGCTTTGAAGACGAGGACGTTAAAAACAGAAAAGTTATTAGACTGGGTTTGTGAATGGGATGTGTCTCCTGTAATTGATTTTAATGTTACTTTCCTTCAAGTTATTACATGTTAACAACCCTGGAAAATATTACAGAATCGAGGCAAGGTACATCTATACCTAAAAAACAGTTTCTCAAAGTTAGGCTCCTGCACTACTTGGTAGTTCATCACGCTGAATTGTACCACTTGGTAAAATTGATTGTATTTCATGAAATTTGTTATTCCAAGCACTTTATAAATTGGAGAGGGTGACTATGTAAAAGATAAAAGTTAAGTTAATATTTTACAATTGAATTTTTTTAATGTTAAAGATGATAAAAAATGGGACACGACAGCCGTGAGTGTTAAAGAGTAAGCGGGCCATTCCATGTCAATTCAACCAATGAAAGTACTGTTTACAACCTGACCCACTTAGACTTTTTTGAAATTTTGAATCCTAATAGCTCTAACAACTCCTTGAATGGTAGTGTAACCATAGTTATAGGAGTAGTTGTAGAATATTTTGTAGTTGTATGTCTTTGTTTGTAGAATGCTTGTAGTGTGTAAATATTTGGTGATAGCCATAGATAGTGGACTGCCCTGCTATCTATGGGATATAGGAACTAGCTGCCCAGGCCTAGGAGGAGAGGGGGGTCCTAGACAATAGGAGGGCAGTGTCATCTGGACCAGATAAGCAGGCAGATCTTGTGACCGGTGGACTGGCGAAGAAGAGATGCAGACCCTTGGTAAGTCTCTGCTACCACTTGCCAACTCTTATTAGGCCTGGGCACAGTTCAAGTTTTGAAAGGGCTATTAAAAATTAAAGGGGTACTAATATTAAATAATAAAAATAAGTTTCATCATGCTAAACCTATTTCATTTAGCCTTTCCTTTTTTTTTATTATTTCATTTATTTTTCCTGCTCCTGGTTTCCTACATGTTACAACTGGTGTCAGGTGTGGGGTTGACTGCGAATAATTTTAAAGAAGCGAGTGAAGGAGCTTGCAGAGTAGCGAGTAGCTAGGAGGCGGGGGGGAGCTGAGAAAGCGACTCTTATCTTCTCGCGAGGCTGTAGCGGGCAGCGGGGGGCTAGCTTATCGTGTTCGGACACGCTGTTTACATCGGGCACTCTGTTGATGATTACGGTGTAAGATATGGGATAATATCTTAGCGTATTATTATACGGCCCGTGATTTAGTTTTTTTTGTAAGGGTTTTTGTAATATAGGCGTGCGGGTACTTATTTTAAAGCACATAAGATGGCGAATCCAGAAGAACTAATTACGAACCTGAAGGGCCAACTAGAGGAGGCTTTAAAGGCTAATCAGTTATTTAAGGAAGAACTAACAAAGTCCCGGGAGTCAGCACGAATGTCGGGGTCTATGGCGCCGAGGCGGGATATGTCCTTACAGGCGATGGTAGCACCTTGGTCAGGCGATGATTCTTCGGTCCCTGTCACTGACTACTTGAACGGACTGGAATTAGTAGCAGATAGTGGGCAATGGGAAGATAAAGATATGGCGCTCGTGGTCCGGATGCGCCTCAAGGGCTCAGCCGCGTCTTTTCTGGCGAGTCGTACCGATTTACAAGGGCCCGGGGTGCCCTACGACACTATTAAGGTGGCTCTCTTGGAAAGGTTCAGGGAGGTTAGGCGTCACGAACAGTTTTTACTACAATTGAGCAACATGAGGCAGGAAAAAGGGGAGGGGGTCAGAGCGTTTGCCGACCGCTGCCGTAAGCTAGGGGAAAAATCCTGTGGGGCATCAGGTTCCGAGGAGGAACGCAAGGGTGCAAGGAACCTTTTGGACAAAGTTGTCCTGTCAGCTTATTTGTCGGGGCTGAAGGGAGAGATAGGACAGCAAACCCGTCTTAGCTTCCCTTCTAATTTGCAAGGGGCTGTCGAAAGGGCCACTGCTATCGAGGAGGAGCTGGGCCGAGGAGAGTCGCAGCATTTTACGTGTAGAGAAGTGGTAGCTGTGGAATTTTGTGAGGAAGATGAACCTCTAGGACTTGAAGAAAAGGGAGTAGCCGTTGCAGCGAGCGAGCGAAAGGAAGCGTGTTTTAGGTGCGGAGTCAGGGGTCACTTCGCCCGTGACTGTCGAAGGGCATGGCAACCAGTTAGAGGTACAGGCCGTCAGAATATGCGGTGCTACCAGTGTAATGGGGTTGGTCATATAGCCAGAGAGTGCAAGGGCAACCAAGATCGGGGGGCAAGGGGGGAAAGTCCTAAAATTCAGGGGCGTTACCCAAATGCGAACGGCCGAGGGATGCCCCCTGCCCGAGGCCCACAATAGATCGGGGGGACAAGCGTATAAATGACCTACGAAAAACTTGCGGGGTGCCCCGCCTTATTATCCCAGTAAAGGTAAATGGGCAAGACTTGGAGATGATGGTAGATACGGGAGCGGACATCACAGTTCTTAATCGGCCTGCGCCGGGGGCGGGGCTTCAGCCAGTTTCTTTTAAGGTCCGCGGTGTAACAGACCATTTATTGCCGCTGGAAGGGGAACAAGTCGTGGACATTGAACTCCCAGGGTTTTCTTTCCGACACAGGGTCGCCGTAGCCCGGGTGCTCCCCTCGGGAGGGGGAATCCTCGGTCGAGACTTGCTAGGCCGCGTTGGAGCAAGAATAAGTATAGGTGGGAGGAATTACGACTTGGGGACCCTTACCACTTCTCTTGGGGTGACTTCGACAGAGACGGTAACCGAGGCTCAAAGTGAAGAAAGAGACAGGAAGTGGATCGAGGGGGTCGTGGCTAGGACCCGTATCTTGGAAGAGAAGTGGTCTTGCCCCGGTTCAGGAGTTAGTTCGTCAAACATTGTCAGTGCTGCCGGATCCGCAGGGGGTTGTACCGTTAGCCAGAAGAGTAGCTCCGGAGACGCTCATACAATAAGTAATGGCTCCGGGCGCAAAGCACGCCGGAGGGAACGGAAATCTCCTTATGTCAGATTGTGCCAGGAGGTATCCCTTCCGGCTTATTCTGAGGCGACAGTGGCTGTTCGAGTGCCTGCGGCCATAAGGCGGGGTAATATTTTAATTGAGCCACTAGAAGGGCTTACATCTGGAGTGCGCACAGGGCGTAGCGTGAGTGAGGTCGTGGAGGGATCCGCGTGGATACAGGTGGTTAATCTCAGTGGAGGGTCAGTCGTACTACGTCGTGACTCCCCTCTTGGTAGGGTTGAGGAAGGTAATTGGTCACTGGCAGAAGGTCAAGGTGAGTCCCCCACCAAAGCGAAACAAACCGTAAAGACAGGGTCGGACCTACAGGAGAAGCTCCGACACCTCCCCGTGGTAGAAAAGAAGCCCTTGTTGGAGCTTCTTTCTCGCTTCCAGGATCTCTTCGAAGAGCCCAGAGGGGAAGGTTGCGCGCTACCCGTCCAACATCGGATAGTTACGGGTAATGCCCGGCCTGTGGTGAAGAGACCGTATAGGGTCCCGTACGCGGAGAAAGCCGTGGTGGCGGAGCAGCTGAATTCTATGCTGGAAAGGGGTATAATTACGCCCTCCACTAGTCCTTGGCAGGCTCCAGTTGTACTAGTAAAAAAGAAATCGCCGGATGGGGAGGTGCGATATCGGTTTTGCACTGATTTCCGGGGGCTTAATGCCGTTACTCGGGTGGACACATACCCTCTACCCCTGATTCAGGAAACACTAGAACAGCTCGGCAATTGCCGGTACTTTAGCACACTGGACTTAGCCAGTGGATACCATCAAATCCCCATAGCCCCGGAAGACCAGGAGAAGACAGCGTTCACCACCGAGGGAGGCCATTTCGAGTACAGGAAAATGGCTTTCGGATTGGCAGGGGCTCCGGCTACCTTCCAAAGGTTGATGGAACAGCTATTAGGTCGTCTAAAGGGTACCGGCTGTTTTGTATATCTCGATGACGTAGTGGTGTACAGCGCCACACTCGGTGAGCATATCGCCCGGCTGGAGGAAGTATTTAACTTACTTCGCGGGGCGAATTTAAAGGTCAACCTACGAAAGTGTACATTCGCGGCCAAGGAGGTCATGTACTTAGGGCATGTGGTGACTGACAGTGGAGTCAAACCCGACCCTGGAAAGGTGGAAGCAGTAAAAACCTTTCCGAAACCACGGAATGCACGCGAGGTACGTAGCTTCCTCGGTTTAGCGAGCTACTATCGCCGTTTTATCCCGGAGTTCGCAAGTAGGGCGAAAGCCCTTACTGAGCTAACAAAGACTCGAGCTACTTTTGTCTGGGAGCCTGCGCAGGAGAAATCATTCGCGGACCTGAAGGAGGCCTTGACCTCCGACCTCCTACTAGTGTATCCGGACTTCCGAGACCCCTTCGTGCTCTCTACGGACGCTTCCGGAGTAGCTCTTGGGGCTGTGTTGTCTCAAGTGCAGGGAGGCGTCGAGAGGCCCATTTGCTATGCCAGCAGGCAATTGAAGGGGCCGGAATGTAACTACTCTGCCACGGAACGAGAGTTGTTGGCGGTCGTTTGGGCGACAAAGCTCTTTCGATGTTACTTGCTTGGGCGAAAATTTAAGTTAATTACCGACCATGCTGCTCTTAAATGGATGCTAAGTCTGAGGGACCCCTCTTCTCGGCTGACTCGATGGGCCTTGCGCCTTGAGGAATTCGAATATGTCGTTGAACACAAGCCCGGAGTGAATCATAAAAATGCAGACGCGCTAAGCCGCTCCGTTGCTGAGATACGGACCCGGTACCCCCTCACCCGGAGCCACATCCGGAGGGCCCAAGAGCAAGATGGCTGGTGCCAGAAGCTGGCAAGGGAGGGCGGTAGTGTCAGGGCCGATGCAGAAGGATTGTGGTACTGGGCTGTTGATCTCGAAGGGAGTGATTGGCGTCTCCTAGTTCCGGAGTCGCTTAGGCTAAAGATCCTCGAATACCACCATTCGAAGCCATGGGCGGGACACCCGGGTATAGAACGCACGCTTGCCAACTTAAGGGGGTCCTTTTATTGGCCCTCTATGGAGAAGGATGCACGGAACTTCGTTGAGAGCTGCCATAGGTGTGCTCAGCGAAAGAGCCCACCAGGCCTGAAGGTGCCTCTGGAAGTGCCGTATGTGGCCAGTGGCCCATTCGAGCAGGTGTCATTAGATATTTTTGGCCCTCTACCAAGGTCAAGGAGAGGGCATAGATATCTACTGACTTTTATCGACAATTTTACGAGGTACGCCAAAGCAATCCCTATAAAGGAGCAGACCGCTCAAGAGACGGCCGTAGCCTTTGTGGAGAATATTGTGACGAGACATGGTGTGCCAAAGAGGCTGCTCACTGACCAAGGGAGAAACTTTGTTTCTTCTCTCTTCAAGGAAGTATGCAGAGCTCTTGGGATAAAAAAGCTGCAGACTACAGCCTATCATCCGGAGTGCAATGGCATGGTAGAACGCCTCCATCGCACGATCACGGATTCGATCACACATTTTGTGCGGCGGGATGGTAGAGATTGGGACCGTTGGGTCCCGTATGCAGTTATGGCGTACCGAGCCATCCCCCACTCCTCGACTGGGTACTCCCCCAATTACCTACTTTTAGGACGGGAGTTAGTCACCCCTTTCGACTGCGATCTAGGGCCTAGCTTGAACCAGGAGGACAGAGATAGGCTCTTACCGGAAGATCATGTGATACAGCTACGGAAGCGGCTTTCGGAAGCATACCGAGAGGCGCTGGTACGATCCGAGCGATGTTATCAACGTCGAACAGCCTTCGTAAACTCTCGGAGGAAAGAGCGCGAGCTAGCAGCGGGTGACTGGGTGTACTTAAATGTGCCAGCGGTCAAACCGGGTCACTGTCCGAAGTTCCACCGTCCATGGACGGGGCCGCATCAAGTCACCCGTGTACTCTCCCGGGTTAATTATGAGGTCGAGCTGTCTACCGGGGCGCGAGCAGTTGTGCACATCAACCGCCTTAAGAAGGCCGCGACTAAGGGGAATATGGATCCGGAGAGAGAGGAGGCTGAAACGACTAATAGGTCGTACCGCGAAGAGCAGGACGAGGAAGAGGCAAACGACGAGTGGTCTTGGGCGATGGAGCCAGGGCGTCCATATGACTTGAATTACCAGACGCCAGACCGGGCTGGTGACGCGGAAGAAGGGGAAAGCGAGGCAAGGGCGACCGATCATTCTGACTGTCCCGTGAGTGCGGGGGCATCCCCTTCGTGTCCAGATCCTAGTTGTCCTCTCGGCGGCCAGTTTTCGTCGCCACCTTCGGAAACGACTACCCCCGATGAGGTCCTATCCGACTCAGCCCCTGAGGGAGAAGTAGGTCAAGAGGAGGAAGCCGAACGGAGCGGTTCACCCCAGCCTATAGGACGGGAGGAGGGCGCAAATGAGGGGGGGAGGCACCGCGAAAGATCCAGACGTTTATACGGCCGACGGGGCGTAGACTCCCAACCTTCGAGTGAGCGTCGTTCCTCCTCTAGTTCTCCGAGCAACGACCCCAAGGATGCGACCTGGACGCCAGGAGGGCGGGAACAGGGACCCCGGCCACGATCACCATATTCCCTCCGGAGGAGAGGCGTTCAGAGACCTAACGATGAGTAGACGTGGGACGCGGATCTTTGGGGTGATAAAAAGGGTGTTCCGGGAAGAAGGCCGTCACATGAGGGTGTTGCAGGGTAATCCCACGGCTATTGGACACCAACCCTCCCTATCCTTACCCTTTTCCTCCTCTTTGAGAAGCTTGGGACTGGGCTTCACCGAGTATTTGGTGAAACTTAGGAGAGTAATGTTAGGAGTAGAGGGGTTGATAGATGGAAGGTTCAATAGAGAGCTGGTAAGCCCCCAGGAATTAATAAGTGTTTTGGCAGGTATTGCGGAGGCTAGCCCAGCAGATTTGGCACTATTGACCCAAGATGGCCGGCTCCATGAGCAAGTATACTACGCCGCAGCAACGGTCCAGGTTATAGCGAGCGCAGATGGGGTACTAGCCTTCATTGATCTGCCTCTGATGCCATTGGAACAACGAATGAAAATGGAGAGGCGCCCGGTCCAAGAACTATCTGCAAGGCTTTTGGTAGAAACGAGACACCAAGGAAGCTACCTCTTCGTTAGTCAAGAGCGGACTGCTCAGTCCGTGCTACAAGAAAGAGGCTTTGCGGGTGTCGACAAAGTCAAGTATGGCTTTCCTACAACCGTCCCTCTCCACAATGGCGACGTTCCACCCTGCGTGTTTGCCAGCTTGGAGCAACCTTTATCAAGAATTGGCCACAAGGGAGAGCTCCATGAGATTCTGGACCTGGGGAGGTGCATCTACTGCAACTACTTGTGTGGCAGCTATTATAGTCGGGGTGGCGGTGAGGAGGTACTTCAAGAAGAACCAGTCTGTGCGAAATGTGGAAACGGCAGCAAGAACTGAGTGCGCCGGGGTGAGGATCTTTCGCCCGGACGATGCTTCACTTACAGTGTAGTGATAGTGCTGTGTAGTGACTTGGAAAGTATTTATCAGAAGATAAAATACTTTAGTGAATTAGGGGGTAATGTAACCATAGTTATAGGAGTAGTTGTAGAATATTTTGTAGTTGTATGTCTTTGTTTGTAGAATGCTTGTAGTGTGTAAATATTTGGTGATAGCCATAGATAGTGGACTGCCCTGCTATCTATGGGATATAGGAACTAGCTGCCCAGGCCTAGGAGGAGAGGGGGGTCCTAGACAATAGGAGGGCAGTGTCATCTGGACCAGATAAGCAGGCAGATCTTGTGACCGGTGGACTGGCGAAGAAGAGATGCAGACCCTTGGTAAGTCTCTGCTACCACTTGCCAACTCTTATTAGGCCTGGGCACAGTTCAAGTTTTGAAAGGGCTATTAAAAATTAAAGGGGTACTAATATTAAATAATAAAAATAAGTTTCATCATGCTAAACCTATTTCATTTAGCCTTTCCTTTTTTTTTTATTATTTCATTTATTTTTCCTGCTCCTGGTTTCCTACATGTTACAGTAGAATTTTTTTAAAAATTTTATCTGTTTCCGTTTTTTCAGTATTAATTTTCAAAGTATTGAAAAACCGCCTTTTTTTGGTCAACTGGAAAATGTTAATTCCTTGAGTTCTATTTTAGCTAGAACAGTCAGCATAGTCTCATTGTTTAACTAATTAAATTGACTTTAATTTGATATACAACAAGGCCAACTTGTTACAAATTTTACTTTTCAAAAAAAAATTTGAAAACTTGTACGTAACGGTTTTTGAAAAACTGTACTTTTAAAATTCTGAAAAAAATATATTTGAATCTTCAGTTCATTGACTACATATGCTGTTAGTTTCATCATGAGATGGGAACGGGATCATTTTAAACCATAATTTTGACTTGTCTTTGAGTCTAGACGTGGCCGTACTGGTGGAAGGTTATCCTCCTCAGGTTGAGGCTGTAAGTTTTACTTTTGTAACTTTTTTCCCTGAAGAGGCACCAATAAAGGTGTGAAACATGTAGGGACATAATAAAGTTAGTGAAACTGTATGGTGAAGTTTTTATTATTTGACCTTCTGCCTACCACAAATATATAAAAAAAAAAAATACAACAAACAAAATTTAAGAAAAATTCATTTTTTAAATAAATAAAAAAATACAAAATAAACATTTGGATTTTTATATAAAAATGTAGATATCGTTCACTTAAACCTGCTTAGGGTGTAGGACCCCCTCTACTTTAAATGAATGCTTCACATCGGCTGTCCATACTCCTTATTAACTCAATATGTGATATTGAGGTAAAGAATCCAATTATTCTATTAGGTGAAATAATTTTTGCAAAACAAATAAACATGATCTTGTAAGGCAGTTCTTCAATACTTTGAAAATTAATACTAAAAAAACGGAAGATAAAAATTTTTAAAAAATTGTTTTTGGTTATTTCTTGTTAGAGTAACCAACCTACCAAATTTTATTAAAATCCAAGAAGGTCGGGTTGTGACCCTTAGGGGTAGTGGCTTTTATTTTGAAAATAGAAAAGGCATTAGCCCTGATCTGGCTAGAAAAGGTATTAGCCCTGATCTGGCTAGAAAAGGTATTAGCCCTGATCTGGCTAGAATAGGTGATTAGCCCTGATCTGGCTAGAAAAGGTATTAGCCCTGATCTGGCTAGAAAAGGTATTAGCCCTGATCTGGCTAGAAAAGGTATTAGCCCTGATCTGGCTAGAAAAGGTATTAGCCCTGATCTGGCTAGAAAAGGTATTAGCCCTGATCTGGCTAGAAAAGGATGATAACTAGTAGAAAATCTCAGCCAAAAATACATTGTTTTTTTTTTTTTTATAAATGGGCGTTCAAATTAAAATTATTATTACGAATGAATTAAAAGTATTCTAACGCTATTTCATTTGATCACCACCTAAAACAAACTTTTATGCTTTCATTTACATTAAATTTAAGCTTTAAGCAATTTTCAACTTAATGCAGCCCTATTTACTACATAGCAGCCAAGGAATTTGCATCTATTTGAGGCGCCGACTTTCAAAAAAGGATATGTCCAAATCGTAAAACTATTTAGGGGACATAAAAAACCTCTAAGCTAGTATAATTCCTTTAGGAAATTAATATGTACGAAGCCACATTAATTTCCTTATTTTTAATGAGATTTAATGAATTTGCAACAAAAAGGTTTTTGATGTAAGGAAATAAAAATGTTTTTAGAAAAGAAATTAATTTGATGACAAAATGGACCCATTTTGAAAGTCATGGCCTCGCTTCTTATTTACCTTAAAATTACTTTTATAAAACGAAGTAATCATATTTAGGATAGATATTAAATTATTTCTATTATTATAACCTAACAATTTTAGTTTTTTTTTTTTTTTTTTTTTTTTAGAATAAAGCTATCAGGCAAATATAGAGACACTCAAGTTTGCCTGATAGCTAGGTTCCTTCCAAAGGGTTATAATAAAAAAGAATACCAATGAAAAAAATTGCAAAGAAGGGATGGCTTTCAGAAATTAATGAAAACATTTTAGTATACTTGTCCTAAGATAAATACATAATACAGCGTAACATCTGCTGAACATTTGAAGCCTTTGTACACGGCAGAGGTGGGCAACATTTTAACAATAAAAAAATCAACGATGTAATGTATTTAAAATAATTTGAAATATTATTTTTTTAAAAAAATATTTGAAATGAACATACTTCAAAATACTTCATTTCAAATAAAAAGATTTCAAAATAATCTATTTGATGTAAACTTATTTGAGATCATTTAATTTGAACGTCCTAAAATTCTTTGTTCATAATAAATGGATGTAAAAATTTAACAAAATTCAATTTGAAATAATCTTATTTAAAATAGATAAATAAAAGAAAATCACATTAAATTCTTAGATAAAAAATTTATTACTATGAATAATAATATTAAATACCAGCTGATTCTCTTCAAATTCTATACAGGGTTCCCACAGAGTTTTGGAAATAGAATTCCCTGACCTCCAAGATAGTGTTATTTGATAGTAATCGAGAAATTCGGTTTAGGGTGTACAGTACAACAAACCCCAGTATTTTTCAGTTTGTTTAGGATTATCAACGGTTGTGGAAAACTTGGAGTTAAGATTTTACTAGACAAATAATATGCGTTTTTCTATAAGGGTAGGAAGAAAATAGAACGATAGAAGAGGAAGAGCAGAAGAAAACATGAATCGTTCTTTGTTTCACCTCCTCCATCCCCTACTAGTCAAATCCATCCTCACCTTATAAGATATTTTGTTATTGATTTGGACATGTTTTTTTATATTTTTTTTAATTAAAGAGTTTTTTCTTTATTTACTGACTATTGCCATACATGGTAAAAATACAGGTGCGTCTGACTCTCTGGACCCTTTCGACCTGCTAAGGGACTATTTTTGATGATTCATGTTTTTATGATTCTTCACACAACCCTCCCAACCTTCCACAAGTTACAGAGGCCAAAATATTCCAAATAAGACAGTGAGAGAAAGAGAAGATTTGGAAAAATATAAACATTCAATGCAATCGAATTTCCCCTTCTTTCTGTTCCCGCCTTTAAAAAAATTGAATGAAATTTTGAATTTCCCTAACTTTTTTCATAATTTAAATCCCCTGCCTGTGGGAACCCTATATACAACACTAGCTGACTCAGCCACTTATTGCTATGGCTCAGTACCTAATAGATTTAATGGTAAATGTGAATACGAGGGTCCTGGGCATCGATTTTTTTTATATGTTGCACTCTCTAAAAAAAAAAAACTCGCTCTTAACTAGGAAAGAAGTTATGAAGCACTAAAGTTCTTCATATGATTATACCAGTCATAATTTCTGTTGAATTGTTACGAAACTCTTTATGCTTCCCGGCTATCTAATAAGAAAGAAGTTTTGTGGAAATGAACTAAATCGGGCTATTGGAAGGGGGGGGGTGTTACTTTGTACTATGCTTGAATTCTCCCGCCGTGAAGTAAAAGTTTTCAATATTTTAATCAAGAATTTTAGGGTTTCGCTGGAATACCGGGGAGAAAGAAAATACACACTTCTATACCGATATTAACTAGCCCTTATCCTACACCCTCAGCCCAGCCACTCAAGTAAGTGTTGAAGGAGCCTTTTCAACCCTAAAGTATATATTAAATGATTCATGGGCGTAAATAGGAAATAATTTCGGGAGGGGCTGGGAAAATTTCGGGGGGGGGCTGAGACCCCCTCCCCCGGAAATTGAATAATGGTATAGAATATGAAAAATTTAGAACTTGGAATAGTTTTAGGCAACTAAAACGCTATTATGCCTAAAATAAACTATTTTTTATTAACTAAGTGATCTTATTTAATTTATTTTTAAGGTTTTTATGAAACATTTTTAACATCAAATAAAAATTTCGGGGGGACGGCTGCAGCCCCCTCAGTCCACCCCTTATATACGCCCATGAAATGATTATAGATATCATCTATATGGAAATATATGTAAAAGCTTAAAAAATACTTTTTTAAAATAAAAGTTGAAAATTATTTTCGACGTCTTGGAAGGAGTTCTATAAAAAACAGAAGAATTTCAAATATAAAGATATAATCTAATCTAGGATCAACTTTTGGAGCTTCACATTAATGATCAAAAATCATAGTAACCGTTGTTTTCAGTTATTTTTAACATATTCACATCATTACTATTAGAAATAAGAAATACTTTTCAGAAATGACAGTTTATTTAAAATTAATTTTTAAAACAATTACCTCAAATATTGCCCCACACTGGTACACAGTATCAATCATGGCGGATACAGCACCTCAGCCAAGACGTAAAGAAACAGGAAAGAGCCAATACAAACAGAAAAATTATATGCATTTTAAGCAAAGCTTAAACTATGAGAATTCAGAAAAATATTCTAGAATTATTCATGTAAACAAATAATTATTGAGGGGAAATGGAAATTTTCTTGTTTTAATTTCACACAGTATAAAGAAAGGGTTGCGTTTATTCAGTGTATTTAAAGTAGTGGTGGTATCAGTTACACGACATTGTTACAGCAAAATAAAAAACATTAAACTTACATTTCCATATTCAAGTAAGCAGTGGATTAGTAGAAAACAGATTGCTAAAGGAAATCATCTAGCTAAAAATAATTCGTTCTCACTAACCTGGAGGACGTAAAAACTGCACAAACTGCTGAGATGATGTCTTGTAAGTTAACAGATTCCTAGGAGAAGCTGTAACTCTACAAGGAGAGCCACACAACACTCCCGAAGAGGCCGTCACTAAGAACTGAGCTCAAGTTCGGAGAAGTTAGAAAGGAGAGGGAGGGAGGAGATCTCGCTCTCATTGGCCGAGGAGCTTCTGGGCCTCGCTTCCTCCAATCCCAACAGCTAAGACCCCTACCAAGAACCATCTCAGCAAATAACTTCTCTCCAAATCATAATAGCACTACATTTTAATGTTTAAATTACAAAAAAACAAAAAAAATAAAGTTTAAATTACATTATATCTTCGGGCAATGGTAACCTTGTAGTTTTTTGCCCTACACAAACAAACAAACAACAACATTATATCTATTCCTATGTTATTCATTTAAGTTTTAAATCTGTATAAATAACTCTAATTTAACCCTCCAATGCCCGTGACTATTCTATTTATTTTTATATATTTTTTTTCTTGCATAATTGGGTTAATAAGAAGTCGAATGAAGTAACTTTTAAGAAATTTTTGTTATAAAACTGTCAATGTGCCATATAATAACATATGGTCCCCTAGAGGGGACCTTGGGCACTGGGTGTACAATAACATATGATCCCCTAGAGGGGACCTTGGGCACTGGGTGTACTAGTATCTAAATCTTGTGTCTTAAAAATTCACTACATTTCATGAACAGATATTTATTTTACTGCAAGTAAATAATAATAAAATGCATAAGTACATGATTGGTTGCCTATGATAAATATTGGTTTTAGGAAAAATTATTTATTCTGTGAATAAAGCCCTATATTGCAGCAGTCACTCATGAGTCTTATTATTCTTACAATGTGATTTTCTCGAATAATTTCGGGGCAGCCAGTGTTTGGTATATTAATTTTTGAAAGAGATCTATGGTACTAAAAAATTGTCCACATAAAGGCTGTAAGGCCCAAATCCTTGGGGTAACCGGGAAGACAACTCAAGTGCTACAGATCCACCGAAGCCGTGACTATTCTTCAAGGGCATTCTAGTCGCCCTGATAAGACAAAATTTTATAACCATACCTTGTGGGCTTGCCATGGCGAGATGCTGCTTACAGTTATTTTTGAGTTTCGAAAAATCCATTGGAACTTATACTTTCTTCTCCAAACATCCTTTCAAACATATTCAATTGAAGATAAGTTAGTGGAATTTCTGAATAATCTGTCTGTATAAACTCCATTCCAAGCTCTATTTGAAAATTTACCTTCCTCTTCAAGCCATTCAATTCTGCATTTATAAGATTTTTCGTGCCTTTAGTTACTCTAGATTTATTAGACATCGTTGTTTTTTTTACTGGCCGTTTTTCTTTGTTGTCAGCGTTTTTTATTCCTTCTTTATTTATATCAGTTTTATTTTTTTTATTTATATAATTTAAAACATGTAATAATTATAATTATTTTGATAAACTGACGTTATCTCATTATATTTTGTGAAATAAAGTCAATTATTTCAAATATTTGAAGGTAGATATTTTATTGCTACCAATAAACAAATCAGAATTGATGAAGCCCCAGTGCCCAAGTTCCCCTAAGGGGGACCACTGAATTCAAAGAATACTTATGAACAGGGATTTAATCAAATTCTCTCAAACTTTATTTTATTTGATAAAAAAATGTCCAGTAAATGATTTATACAGAAGGAAGTATAAAACTTAACCCATAACAATGGAAAATGCAATGAAGATTCTAACCGGTTATTTTGATTGTTGCAGTAACTTCAAATCCAATTATCTTTGTTATCTGTAACACTGGAGTGTTATAAATTTTCAGTAATGTAAATCAATCCCTTATTTAACCATAGAAGTACAAATACTAAATCCCAACTTCTTGGAAAACTTTTAAACTAATGTGAAAAAGTGGTCCCCTGTAGGGGACCTTGGGCGCTGGAGGGTTAAGCTGTAGCTATAACACACATTTACCAAATGTATTATTGATCCTTGTCAATGAATAATGTTTTTCCTCTCATGTCTTCTGTGTATAAATTAGTATTAACTCTGTCCTCGTTGCTTAAAAACCCTGATGAAGCATGGGCGTATATAAGGGGGAGGGATGCAGCCCCTAACGAAATTTTGATTTGATGGTAAAAACGTGTCGTAAAACCCTTAAAAATAAATTAAATAAGATCACTTAGTTCATAAAAAATATTTTATTCTACGTCTAAAAGCGTTTTAGTTGCCTAAAACTATTCCAAGCTCTAAATTTTTAGTATTCCATACCCCGGAAATGGTCTCAGCCCCCCCCCGACATTTTCCCAGCCCCTTCCGAAATTATTTTCTATATACGCCCATGTGATGAAGGCTTAAATTTCAAGCCGAAACGTCGGCAAAAAATAAAACACATTTTCTTATATAAAAAAAAGTAGTTTTATTAGGATACCAAGATGACCCAGACTAAATTTACCTTCGCTATCACAACAGTCAACGATCCCCTCTCAAAAAAAAGAATCAAGGATTGTATCTATTTATGAATAGTACATTTCATGTAGCTCTTGAAATTTGGTTACTTTTTACTTTGTTTAGAATAGCAAATACCTACCTTATCCTGTACCTAGACAGGTACCTGGCTGACCGTCATAAAACCCTTCACCCCATACACAGTTCAACCACCCTCATAAAACCTAGAAGCTAATCCCTTTGATGCAAACTTCACCGCCGCACATTTCTCTTCACCTCCTAAATTACTTGGGGGCCTTGTAATTTTATTTTACTTTCTCTCAACTAACAATAATTTTTGTATAAAACTACTGATCAATTTGTTCATAAAAACCTTAGTTTATCTAATATTCACTTAAAAAATTGTTTTATAATCTATTGTCATGATGTAAACTGTTGTGAGTGGCCAAACAATTTATCTTCCAAAATAATTATTCTATCGAAATGGGAATGGTCTCACTCGAAAGACTGGAACAAAAAGGTCGTCGTGGCGTAATATAGTATATATATATATATATATATATATATATATATATATATATATATATATATATATATATAAATCGTAGTAAAATTAAAGCATCCATTCGAAGCTTATTAAATTTCCCACAAAAAAGGTTCATTTTCAATTTTTACAAAAACGATTTGATTCGGAGAAGTCTGGGATTAAGGGGTAATATTTCCTTGTAACTTCTATCTTGTAATGTGAGCAAATGGTTCCTTAACTGATCAAAAATCATATACAAGAGTGTTTTTTGTTTTGTTTTGTTGTTTTTTTAATTTGTTTACCTTTACACAGGCGTTAAAATTTCAGTACATTAACTTTAAATCATGATGATTAGATAGTTAGCCGTCGAGGTGATAAGTAAAGATGGAATGGTTGGGATTCGGCTAAATAAACCTCAATATGATTTTGTTTTAAAAAATCTATATTTTGGACGTTTCGGCTACTCATTGGTAGCCTTCGTCAGCTAAAATGACAAAAAAGAAATTAATACAAAAACAAAAAAAAAATTATAATTGTGATAGGTAACAGAACTATAGATACAATTAACTTATAAAAGAACATATCGTCTTAAATTCTTAGAATGAGTAGAATGAAAAAGTAAATAGGTACAATAATTGATTTTAATAGTAATTAGTAACATTTATTGATTTTACAAAGAAATAAGAAACTACATACCAGAAATCCGGAAAACACAGTGTTTCATAAGAAAACCCAATTAGTTTTGAAAATAGACAAAAGTTTGAATATCTCTGCTACATGTTGAGATAGGACGCTCATTTCTGCGTCCCTGAACTACAAATGAGGTGCAGAATAAACCCTTAAAATTATGACATCTCAATGTGGGACACCCTGTATATATATATATATATATATATATATATATATATATATATATATATATATATATATATAAAATCGTAGTAAAATTAAAGCATCCATTCGAAGCTTATTAAATTTCCCACAAAAAAGGTTCATTTTCAATTTTTACAAAAACGATTTGATTCGGAGAAGTCTGGGATTAAGGGGTAATATTTCCTTGTAACTTCTATCTTGTAATGTGAGCAAATGGTTCCTTAACTGATCAAAAATCATATACAAGAGTGTTTTTTGTTTTGTTTTGTTGTTTTTTTAATTTGTTTACCTTTACACAGGCGTTAAAATTTCAGTACATTAACTTTAAATCATGATGATTAGATAGTTAGCCGTCGAGGTGATAAGTAAAGATGGAATGGTTGGGATTCGGCTAAATAAACCTCAATATGATTTTGTTTTAAAAAATCTATATTTTGGACGTTTCGGCTACTCATTGGTAGCCTTCGTCAGCTAAAATGACAAAAAAGAAATTAATACAAAAACAAAAAAAAAATTATAATTGTGATAGGTAACAGAACTATAGATACAATTAACTTATAAAAGAACATATCGTCTTAAATTCTTAGAATGAGTAGAATGAAAAAGTAAATAGGTACAATAATTGATTTTAATAGTAATTAGTAACATTTATTGATTTTACAAAGAAATAAGAAACTACATACCAATGACAAATATAGTAGCTAATAGTAACATTAATTAATTTTACAAAGAAATAAGATACTACAACGTCCGAAATACAGATTTTTTTAAACAAAATCATATCGAGGTTTATTTAGCCGAATCCCAGCCATTCCATCTTTACTTATTAACTTTAAAATCTTTTTTCTATAAATTATGTTTTTCAAATCGGGCGATTTTTTTTTTTTTTTTTTTTTTTTTTGATTCATTGAAATATAACGATTTTATGACTTTACTATATTTAAAATTCTTCTTTTAAAATAATTTTATTTATTTATTTATTTAGGGCTTCAACAGTGGTCATTTAGCCCAGCCTCCACTTTAATTGTTTTCTTCACCTATAATCAGTAAAAAATACGAAGGAATACAACTAGAAAGAAAATATTTATTGTTACAGAAACTACTAAAATACTAAGTTAGTCACACATTGTCACCACCAGCACTGCTAATGGCAGGGCCGCCACATCTCAGAGCCGGGCCCAGGACCTCTGTGAACTTGGCACCCCACTTTCGAAAAAAAATATGACAATAGACTCAAAAAATTGCAAATCGTTTGTAGTTATTTGTAGTGAAAAAAATTTCGTTTGTAGTTGCCCAGTTTTTGAGAACCGGGGGGTCAAAAAATACCCCGCACCCGACTTCAACCGATTGGAACCAAACCACTTTTATTCGACGTAAAATCGTTTGTAGTTGTTTGTAGTGAAAGAATTTTCGTTTGTAGTTGCCTAGAAAAAAAGTTACAGCCACTTTAAGAATTTTCAAAATGGCGACTTTTTTAGTTTTAGGGGTGCGTGTTTTCTTATGGTCTCAATACATTCTAAATCGTTTGTAGTTGATAGTTTTGAAAGAATTTTCGTTTGTAGTTGCCTAGAAAAAAAGTTACAGCCGCTTTATGAATTTTCAAAATGGCGACTATTTTTAGGTTTTGGGGTGCGTGTTTTCTTATGGTCTCAATTCGTTCTAAATCGTTTGTAGTTGATAGATTTGAAAGAATTTTCGTTTGTAGTTGCCTAGAAAAAAAGTTACAGCCGCTTTATGAATTTTCAAAATGGCGACTTTTTTTAGTTTTAGGGGTGCGTGTTTTCTCACGGTCTCAATTCGTTCTAAATCGTTTGTAGTTGATAGATTTGAAAGAATTTTCGTTTGTAGTTGCCTAGAAAAAAAGTTACAGCCACTTTATGAATTTTCAAAATGGCGACTTTTTTTAGTTTTAGGGGTGCGTGTTTTCTTATGGTCGCAATTCGTTCTAAATCGTTTGTAGTTCATAGTTTTGAAAGAATTTTCGTTTGTAGTTGCCTAGAAAAAAACGTTACAGCCGCTTTATGAATTTTTTAAAATGGCGACTTTTTAAGTTTTAGGGGTGCGTGTTTTCTTATGGTCTCAATTCGTTCGTAGTTGATAGATTTGAAAGAATTTTCGTTTGTAGTTGCCTAGAAAATAAGTTACAGCCGCTTTATGAATTTTCAAAATGGCGACTTTTTTAGTTTTAGGGGTGCGTGTTTTCTTATGGTCTCAATACATTCTAAATCGTTTGTAGTTGATAGTTTTGAAAGAATTTTCGTTTGTAGTTGCCTAGAAAAAAAGTTACAGCCGCTTTATGAATTTTCAAAATGGCGACTTTTTTTAGTTTTAGGGGTGCGTGTTTTCTCACGGTCTCAATTCGTTCTAAATCGTTTGTAGTTGATAGTTTTGAAAGAATTTTCGTTTGTAGTTGCCTAGAAAAAAAGTTACAGCCACTTTATGAATTTTTTAAAATGGCGACTTTTTAAGTTTTAGGGGTGCGTGTTTTCTTATGGTCTCAATTCGTTCGTAGTTGATAGATTTGAAAGAATTTTCGTTTGTAGTTGCCTAGAAAATAAGTTACAGCCGCTTTATGAATTTTCAAAATGGCGACTTTTTTAGTTTTAGGGGTGCGTGTTTTCTTATGGTCTCAATACATTCTAAATCGTTTGTAGTTGATAGTTTTGAAAGAATTTTCGTTTGTAGTTGCCTAGAAAAAAAGTTACAGCCGCTTTATGAATTTTCAAAATGGCGACTTTTTTTAGTTTTAGGGGTGCGTGTTTTCTCACGGTCTCAATTCGTTCTAAATCGTTTGTAGTTGATAGTTTTGAAAGAATTTTCGTTTGTAGTTGCCTAGAAAAAAAGTTACAGCCGCTTTATGAATTTTCAAAATGGCGACTTTTTTAGTTTTAGGGGTGCGTGTTTTCTAATGGTCTCAATTCGTTCTAAATCGTTTGTAGTTGATAGATTTGAAAGAATTTTCGTTTGTAGTTGCCTAGAAAAAAAGTTACAGCCGCTTTATGAATTTTCAAAATGGCGACTTTTTTAGTTTTAGGGGTGCATGTTTTCTTAAGGTCTCAATTCGTTCTAAATCGTTTGTAGTTGATAGTTTTGAAAGAATTTTCGTTTGTAGTTGCCTAGAAAAAAAGTTACAGCCGCTTTATGAATTTTCAAAATGGCGATTTTTTTAGTTTTAGGGGTGCGTGTTTTCTTATGGTCTCAATACATTCTAAATCGTTTGTAGTTGATAGTTTTGAAAGAATTTTCGTTTGTAGTTGCCTAGAAAAAAAGTTACAGCCGCTTTATGAATTTTCAAAATGGCGACTTTTTTTAGGTTTTGGGGTGCGTGTTTTCTTATGGTCGCAAGTCGTTCTAAATCGTTTGTAGTTGATAGTTTTGAAAGAATTTTCTTTTGTAGTTGCCTAGAAAAAAAGTTACAGCCACTTTAAGAATTTTCAAAATGGCGACTTTTTTTAGTTTTAGGGGTGCGTGTTTTCTTATGGTCTCAATACATTCTAAATCGTTTGTAGTTGATAGTTTTGAAAGAATTTTCGTTTGTAGTTGCCTAGAAAAAAAGTTACAGCCACTTTAAGAATTTTCAAAATGGCGACTTTTTTAGTTTTAGGGGTGCGTGTTTTCTCACGGTCTCAATTCGTTTTAAATCGTTTGTAGTTGATAGTTGTGAAAGAATTTTCGTTTGTAGTTGCCTAGAAAAAAACGTTACAGCCGCTTTTTAGCACTTTCCTCTGGAGAAAAGTAGCTATTGAGGTTGCACTCATGACGGAATTTTTGAAAAATTTCTTCAAATCTTTATCGATCCTACCTAGTAGTACTGAAAACGACCCCCGTTAAAATTTATATATATATATATATATATATATATATATATATATATATATATATATATATATATGTTTAATCCATTATTATTTGGAGGGCTGACACTGTACAGGTTAAGAGGTGTTTGGCATTCGGAACATTTTCCTGTAATTTTAAGAAAAATATCCCCAGGAAGATAGTTAATTGCCGCTTTCTTGAATTGGAATGCGCAAGGCAATTTCAATTCATTCCAAACAATTTCGTAAATAATCGAAGCCCAACCAGGCTTTAAGACATTATACGGCCGTCCTTGATATAATCTCATTTCGGGAGCAATGTTTATCCACGCATCATAGGGAATATGAATTTGAGATTTCAGGGATGCTAGGTCAGTGTGACAAATTTCGGTTGACCAATTCGAGTCGCAACTATCTTCTGTTTCCAGATTACGTTATTTATCGACTGAACTGATTCTATGACCGCTAATTTTGTCGCCTATTTTATTTCTGTTTTTTTGACTAATGTATAAGTAAACATAATCTTTGCTAAAACCGTCTCCAAGTAATTTGGATGCAACCTGCCAAACAGGATCATTAAAAGGTAAGACACTATATCCATAAAAAAAAAATATCAAATTCCTAAGGGTGTTAAAAAAAACTGAAAAAGTTGCGATATTAAAAATTCAGCTACTCCGTCACGCAGGATCTGCATAACTAAGCACTTTCCTCGGAATTTTTGTAGTGTAGAAAACATTATTGAATAATTTTCCGTAAACAGCCTATATAAATAAAATAAAAACATGAATAGTTCTGCTCATTTACATTTCTTATGAGAACTATTCAATTATTAATACTACAACTTCATAAACACACAAAGACTTCATTTTCCGTCTTTTGATCTGACGTAGGAACAGGATACAGTCCTCCTAGTGGGAGATAGCGCTCCTCGCGGCGGCTTTGTGCACCAACATCTGGCGGTTCACATTTCTAATGAAACAGAGTTTTAAGTAAACTCTCTTTTCCAATTGACCGATTTACTTCATTTTTACAACACTTCTTTCTCATGAGATACCCACGACGTATACCGCGTTTCGTTACAATAGGGGAGAAATTATGACCGGTATGAGTATATTAGTACTTTAGGTCCGTGGTCCCCTCTGAATAACCTGATTTAGTTTATTTTTACAACCCATTTTTCCCTGTTGATTACCACCACGAGTACCGAGTTTCTTTGAAATGTAACAAAAATTATGGCTGGTAGTGGCAAATCGGTAATGTGGGTCCAGAGTAAACCTCCCCTCCTAATGAACCGATATAGTATATTTTTATAACGTATTCCTCTCTTGAGATCAACATAACGAATACCGAGTTTCGTTGAAATATAACAAAAACTACGGCTGGCATGGTCAAATTAGTGTTTTGGGCCCGGGGTAAACCCCCCCCCCTCCCGATAGACCGATTTTGGTGGTTAACGAACTCGTTCAATCGTTTGCTAATTAAACGCTAGATACCACGATTCGTGAAGATGAAACAAAAACTCTGGCCGCAATCGTGTTAACAGACATATATATATATATATATATATATATATATATATATATATATATATATATATATATATATATATAAAACTACGGCTGGATACAAATTGGAAGGACCGCTGGTATAGGGCAGCCTAAGGCACAGCGAAGGAAGAGTGGGGCAATATATATATATATATATATATATATATATATATATATATATATATATATATATATATATATATATATATATATTTATTTATTTATTTATTTATTTATTGTTTAACGCTGAAAGGCGATAACACAATTAAAATGTTCTTTAAAGGAAATAAAATAAAAAAAATAAAAAAAAAACAATAATAAAATCAGTCGTGATGAAGTAATAAGTTGTAAAGTGTATCTGTACTGTTTATGTTAAAATTTAGTTTTACATGTAGTCAGTGAGTTCGAGTAGTATATTATTGTATAAATCTTAATAGGATATATTACTCAATTTCAGATATATATATATATATATATATATATATATATATATATATATATATATATATATATATATATATATATATAAATTTTAACGGGGGTCGTTTTCAGTGTCTACTAGGTAGGATCGATAAAGATTTGAAGACATTTTTCAAAAATTCCGTCATGAGTGCAACCTCAATAGCTACTTTCCTCCAGAGGAAAGTGCTAAAAAGCGGCTGTAACGTTTTTTTCTAGGCAACTACAAACGAAAATTCTTTCAAAACTATCAACTACAAACGATTTAGAATGTATTGAGACCATAAGAAAACACGCACCCCTAAAACTAAAAAAGTCGCCATTTTGAAAATTCTTAAAGTGGCTGTAACTTTTTTTCTAGGCAACTACAAACGAAAGTTCTTTCAAAACTATCAACTACAAACGATTTAAAACGAATTGAGACCGTGAGAAAACACGCACCCCTAAAACTAAGAAAATCGCCATTTTGAAAATTCATAAAGCGGCTGTAACTTTTTTTCTAGGCAACTACAAACGAAAATTGTTTCAAAACTATTAACTACAAACGATTTAGAACGAATTGAGACCATTAGAAAACACGCACCCCTAAAACTAAAAAAGTCGCCATTTTGAAAACTCATAAAGTGGCTGTAACTTTTTTTCTAGGCAACTACAAACGAAAATTCTTTCAAAACTATCAACTACAAACGATTTAGAATGTATTGAGACCATAAGAAAACACGCACCCCTAAAACTAAAAAAGTCGCCATTTTGAAAATTCAAAAAGCGGCTGTAACTTTTTTTCTAGGCAACTACAAACGAAAATTCTTTCAAAACTATCAACTACAAACGATTTAGAACGTATTGAGACCATAAGAAAACACGCACCCCTAAAACTAAAAAAGTCGCCATTTTGAAAATTCATAAAGCGGCTGTAACTTTTTTTCTAGGCAACTACAAACGAAAATTCTTTCAAAACTATCAACTACAAACGATTTAGAATGTATTGAGACCATAAGAAAACACGCACCCCTAAAACTAAAGAAGTCGCCATTTTGAAAATTGAAAAAGCGGCTGTAACTTTTTTTCTAGGCAACTACAAACGAAAATTGTTTCAAAACTATTAACTACAAACGATTTAGAACGAATTGAGACCATTAGAAAACACGCACCCCTAAAACTAAAAAAGTCGCCATTTTGAAAACTCATAAAGTGGCTGTAACTTTTTTTCTAGGCAACTACAAACGAAAATTCTTTCACAACTATCAACTACAAACGATTTAGAACGAATTGAGACCGTAAGAAAACACGCACCCCTAAAACTAAAAAAGTCGCCATTTTGAAAATTCTTAAAGTGGCTGTAACTTTTTTTCTAGGCAACTACAAACGAAAATTCTTTCACTACAAACAACTACAAACGATTTTACGTCGAATAAAAGTGGTTTGGTTCCAATCGGTTGAAGTCGGGTGCGGGGTATTTTTTGACCCCCCGGTTCTCAAAAACGGGGCAACTACAAACGAAATTTTTTTCACTACAAATAACTACAAACGATTTGCAATTTTTTGAGTCTATTGTCATATTTTTTTTCGAAAATGGGGTGCCAAGTTCACAGAGGTGGGCCCAGGACCAGATCAGGGAATGAAAATCAGTTTTCAGAACCAGAATGAAAATTCTAGTACTTTGCTATAGGACTTTGGGCATTTTAAAATTATTTTCATCTTCAGTTTTGAGCGAAATGAGAATAAAAGCCGACAATCGGTGCAGCAAAGGTTACTTTCGGTACTTGTAGTTTTATCACGACTCCTAATGAAATATACTAGGACTGCACTTGTTTTGTCGTTCATGTACATAAAATATATATATATATATATATATATATATATATATATATATATATATATATATATATATATATATATATATATATATATATATATATAGTTGTGTGATCAAGGGAATTTCCGAAATAACAAGTATGTATAACAATCTAACATACCCTTTAGCCAGGGCCGCCACATGAGGGGGACAACCGGGTACAGTTGTCCCGGGTACAGTTGCCCCCCCCCCCTCTCTCTCTCTCTCTCTCTCTATATATATATATATATATATATATATATATATATATATATATATATATATATATTATCTTATTTCGGAAATTCCCTTGATCACACAACTCCCACAAGAATGAAAGACATGGAATACAAAGTATTTTTGTTTTCCTCTCTATGTAGAACGCTAAAATAAAGGATAGTTATCGTCTCATATTATTTATTTATCTTTTTTTATTTTATTTGTATTTATTGGTTTGTTTTTATTTTAGTTATTTGTTCTAGATTAAAAATTGCCACCAACTGACTATCGCCTGTGAAAAAAAGAGGGTTTCCGTTTGTCAGACACAGCACCGCCATTTTGTTTTCCAAGATTTAAAACTTTTTTTTAGATGCCTTAACATCCCATATAAAACCTATGACTTAAAGAAATGAAAAATATTGAATTATTTGTTATTGATGAATTGGATAAAATGGCTTTGATTTCACTCAAGGTAGTAGTACCCCTAAAATGGAGTAATTTCCATTTAGGACACTGTCTGTTTCCTGTTGTGGCGCCTAAGATCTCGCTTCGGTTTGTTGAACAGGAGGAAAATGTGCGGCGGTGAAGTTAGAATCAAAGGGATTAGCTTCTAGGTTTTATGAGGGTGGTTGAACTGTGTATGGTATGAAGGGTTTTATGACGGTCAGGTAGGTCCAAGCCTAGGTACAGAATAAGGTAGGTATTTGCTATTCTAAACAAAGTAAAAAAAAAAAAGGCAGACTTGCCAGAACTGCGTCATCTTAGTGCGATGCCGGTGTTATCCCTGGTGACATTTGTAAGGAATTATGGAAGCTGTTATAATTTTGTTTTAATCTTTGGTAAAAAATTAAAAAAACAAAAACAAAAAAAAAATGACTTTTGAGTAGCAAGATTCCAGGCACTACAAAGGGAAACTGACAGTATCCTAAACGGAAATCGCTCCTTTCAACTTTACAAAGAAAGTTGCAAAGAAGTAAGCAGTAAGATTCCAATGCAAAAACTGTTCTTACTTTTTTACCTTGTTTTATTAAATTACTCATTTTACTGTTTTGCCAAAATTTCAAAACATTTTTTGAAAAATGAAATTTGTAATAGGGACACGTTGTATATTAAATTCTATTTCATCCATCTCCTCATTTTTGTTGAGTACTCATGTCAGCCACCACTGGTCGTCATATTCACAGGCAATAAAACTACCACATATTTTTTTCATTAAAGGCTACTGGATCTGTATCTAAATCAGTTACCACTTCAACTTCACTTTTATTGAACTTCGAGAAAGTTGGGTCTTAATTTTTTTTTCATTGTTAAAGGAATGAAAGTGTGCAATTTCTGTTGTTTTTTTGTTCGTTTTGTTTTGTTTTTCCCTCGGCGCATAGACATCTAGGCCATTAGCGCCGACATCCAGGGTGCAGGGAGGAATTTTTCCAATGAGCCATGAGAGAAAATTCCAACCGCCGCACAGTGTAACGTCCAATGGACAAAAATCTGAATTTTTGTTTTCTTATATTTAATTTTTAATCCTGTAGTTAAGTTTAGAAACTATTCAAGTAATTAAAATCGTACAAAACCAATAAATATTAGTTTTATTTTGATCAGAAAACACATTAGCAGGATTATAAACAAGGCAATGTCTTCAAAACCTGGTTCATACCAACTCAGTTGGGCAAACGTTAGCGCGCGCTAAAAGCTGATACCTCTCCGCTAATTTAGCGAAACTGTAGAAAGCCAGCGCTAATAATTAGCGGTTAGCGGCGGCAGTGCGCTAACCGCTAATCTATTTATGAAATATCGTAATTCCTAATAGCTTAGGCTATAGTTACAACATTTTGTCATCTCAAAGTTCACTTCCGGTCTGCTCTGAGCAACCTCTCTCCTGTTCCACTTCCGCTTCAATCTACAGGATTTACGATCACATAAATGTCAATTTCGGTTACTTCCGGTCGACTCATGCCTATCACTGGGTAACTCCTGTTCGATCTGGCTCACTTCCGGTCACTCACAGACAATGGCACACTCTGACACTCCTTAACCTAGGTTACTTCCGGTCCTATATTCATCCCTGGGTCGTTTTCGGAAGTACCCCAGGGCCTTCCAGGCACTCATGATAGACCGGAGGTGAACCGGCAGTGACCCGGAAGTAATTGTAAGCGACCGGAAGTGGCCAAACGTTATCCAGATTCATCCGGAAACTGTTCAGGAGTAATTTTGGTGACCCGGAAGTCATTTTGAGAACCCGGAAGTAGCCATAAGTTGTCCAGATTCATCCGGAAACTGTCCAGGAGTAATTTTAGTGACCCGGAAGCCATTTTGAGAACCCGGAAGTTGCCAAAAGTTGTCCAGATTCATCCGGAAACAGTCCAGGAGTAATTTTGGTGATCCGGAAGCCATTTTGAGAACCCGGAAGTGAACCGGAAGGTTTTGCTAGGTTTTTTGCCATAGCAAAAAAACTTCATCTGAAAACATCCTAAGTTTTTTAGGGCTTAAAGTATACATCAAGTATAATGTACTAAGGGCAATTTAGTTTGCCGAAACTTGCCGATTCCAAAGATTTTTATTTTTCTATTTTCAGATCCATCACATAATACAATTGATGAAACACACTATCACCTCCCTTATAAATTCATTTAAAAATCCCAAACCCTCTTCCACCTCTCATGATAGAGTCGGTCCCCTATTCAGATCCCTTACGTACATCCCTAACCTCTCGGAAAAAATCCAAAAATCCCTCAGAAGCACATTTCCCAACTTAAACCTAGGTCTATCCACTAAAAACAAACTGAAAACCCTATACACCACTCTCAAAGACCCAATCCCACAAGAAAATAGATCCAATGTCGTTTACCGAATTCCTTGCTCGACACCCAACTGCAACAGCACTTACATTGGACAGACGAAGAACCGCATTCAAAACAGACTAAAAACACACAAATACAACATTAAGAACAGACATTAAAACCGCGCTATCTAGACACGCTATCACGGACGGACATAAATTTAATTTCCAAAATTTCTCCATCCTTTCCACTGAACCCAACCTTGAGAAGCGGCTCCTTTCTGAATCCATACATATCCATCTAGAAAATAATCCCGTCAATGACAAAGAAGTCATCTCCTCAACCTATTCCAACATTTTCCATATCCTCAAAACTTCCCGTTAGGTAGTCCCACCCTGTTCGTTGTCCTGTTCCCACACACCTGTCTTATCCTTCCCTGGACCTGGGTAACCCCCGGCACGTCCTTTATCTTTACCGTGGTCGTTTCCCTCCGTCCACACTTCCATCTCCATCTCTCCCCACCCCGTCCCACTCCATCCTCTCCTGTCTAACCCTGGCCCTATCCTTCCTGTCTTCAGAAATGTTCTTTTCTTGAAACGGGACAGTTCTCAATCTTCTCGATAGGTATGTTACTACACCACTGTTCTGTATTCTCTTGTATACCATACACATGTATATTTATTTAGATTTATATTATACTATATATATATATATATATATATATATATATATTTTTTTTTTTTTAGATGGAACGGCATTTTTCTCCAGCGGTGGTACTCCTCCTCACTTCTTCCCGGAATATTTCGATGGATTCATCTCCATCTTCTTCAGCCAGGTACTTGTTTCTTCCTCGGTGGTAGCCAAGGGAATGACATTTTTCTCGATCTGGGCTCCTTTTCTCCCCTCTAGCCACAGTATCGGCGGACGAATGGTGTTGAAGCTCCCTGGTGTAGTTGGGATTCTGTCCGTTGGCAAAATGTTGGGACAGAATCCCAACTACACCAGGGAGCTTCAACACCATTCGTCCGCCGATACTGTGGCTAGAGGGGAGAAAAGGAGCCCAGATCGAGAAAAATGTCATTCCCTTGGCTACCACCGAGGAAGAAACAAGTACCTGGCTGAAGAAGATGGAGATGAATCCTTCGAAATATTCCGGGAAGAAGTGAGGAGGAGTACCACCGCTGGAGAAAAATGCCGTTCCATCTAAAAATACTATTCCAGCGACGAAAAATAACATCAAACATATATATATATATATATATATATATATATATATATATATATATATATATATATATATATATATATATATATATATATATATTCACTCTTATAAGTACTCATATTTTTGTTAATTTATCTATTCTTTTTTGTCATTGTTACACCATATATGTTTTTACAGCCCTGAAGATGGCTTGTATAGCAAGCCGAAACGTCGGCAGTAATAAATATACATTTTAACCATAAAATGTGTTTTATTAAATAAGAACATTGACCGAAACCCCGACGATCAACGCTTCCTCCTTTTACCATTTTATATGAAATTGTTAAATAATTTCTATATTCTGAGTCTGAATCATTTTTGGATTCGTTAGAATGTAAACTTATATCGGAACCAATATCTATTTGATTATTAATATCATCCTCTATTATATATTTATGAATATCTGGACTGATGTTCCTTTGCATTTTAATGTTTTTCCTCCATAACATAAGTTCTGGGACATATCTCAGAAAAAAACCAGCCTTTGTTGACCTGTCACACAACGCTGCAAACTCTTTCTTAGGTGTGTCACTAAGGAAGCCGGAAGGGTCATCAGGACATGAATTGATATTTTCTTGATAATTAATAACAATTTCTTCTCGTATAAAATCAGTGGGACCTTATCAGATCTTCTTCGTATATTAATTTAAATTAAACATTGTGCAAGTCTATTATTATCTATAAAAAAAATAGTAAAGTCCTACAATCGACATTGTTATAGCAATTGTTGGAGGTTGAAGATGGCGCGCCTTGTCGCCGATTTGTAGGGTGAAACTCAAATTCGTCTCTCTAACCATATTGTTGCTGTTTGTATCTTTCAGTCACAATTTGGATCTTGTTTAGTTCGGTCGGTATAAATATCCTCCTTTATTATTATATACTATACACGATACATTCAAGTAATTTTAACATCATTTCTTGTCTGAGTCATTTTCTTTTCCATGATAGAAAATGTATTTTAGTTTAGTATAATATTACAAATGTAAAAGATACATGAAATTATGAGTTAATAATTCCAAATGTTTAACAAGAGGATGCTGAGAGAGACGATAGAGTTGAACGGCAGCGAGATAGAGACAAGGAGATATTGGCGAGCGTACGGGGGAAGCTAGACATATAAGAGTGGACATACAGGGCGCTGCAAGTCGTTTCATTCGTCGTCAACGAAAGGATTAATATACTTGCATAAAACCAAACATATAATATTATATGTAATATTATATATTACATATAATATATATATATATATATATATATATATATATATATATTATATTATAATATTATATTTGTATTATATATACGTACAGATATATACGTATATGCATGTTTTTTAAGGGAAGTAAATAAAATACACAAAATATGAAAAAATTGACATTGGCCCTTTTAGAACCAAGCCACAGATATATATATATATATATATATATATATATATATATATATATATATATATATATATATATATATATATATGAAAATAAATGTATATATTTGAAAGATATTTTTGGTAATTACCAGACACGATAAAACATTTTTGGTCAAGATCTCCTGTTTATGCAATCAAATCCCATCATCTGATAAGGATAATAAAAATAAGGTTAGTTAGAATTTTTAATAAAAATATATTTATTTTACACATAACTTATAATATGTTTAACACTAATAAATATCAAATATTTTAAATATATTTCACAGTCCTCAAATAATAAAACAACCAAGGATTTATGACTGTTCATATATTTTCTTATACAGCAAACCCCATAAAGTATATAGATTTATGTAAATATTTAAACGAATGTTCTATTTTTCCAGCACTCAAAATGAGCAAATAAAATTTTGGTTCTTTTTTAATAAAACATATATATATATTCATATTTCCTCGAAAAAGAGGTTTTTGTCTTTAGTAGAATATGTCAATAAAGCTTTATATTCATATTTAACATTTTTATTTTATTTTTCAACATTAATATATTTCAGAAAAATAACTACATCTGGGCAGGCAGCTGTTAATTCTTCTGTGCAGTTGGTGATTTCTGTTGAGAATTTCCCTGAAAAAATAAAATAAAAGTAAGTAAAAAGTATCATGAATCCTCCAAAAAAGAACAGTTAGAGATTAAAACAATATAATTTACAAAATAATCATTTTTTTTTTTTTTTTGTCAGATAGATAATATACACCAAGAGTGCTCAAACGTGAACTGCTAATGATCTACGTCAATATAGTAAGACTAAAATCAATAGACTCCGAGAGGCTACAAGTATGTCTGATGCAGGATCTTCTCAAGGTAGGGAGTATTGTGGCTTAGATATTAGTTTTCCACACAATGTGCAGTCAAGATAAGTATAGGTCTGCTCTAAAATATCAACGAAAAAACTCTCCAAGCGTCTTTCGATGCTGAAGTGTGGCATTGCATGTCCTCAGCATACTTTTCATAAGATGTTACAGAATTACCAAATGCTAATCGCAAGCATGGTGACGTATGTTTGTCAGTTAGTCGACTATTTTCATGTAAGAATAATTAACTTTTCTAGATGGAATCAATTTTGAACACATTGGGTGGTGTGATAAAAACGAAGTGACTACCTAGTAGACACTAAAAGTGTTAGCTTTGCTCAGATCCATGTGATTAAACAAAGGCTACTCAATAGTTACAACTACCCTGGATGGAGTGGTAGATGGAAAAACTGAAGCTACAACTAGGGGTAGATACAACTACCCTGTAAGTAGTAGCTGTCTTTCATGTTCGAACGTGTCGACCCTTTCCTACCCATACAGCATTTATTTCCTGTTTTTGTTAGAACTCTTCCTTGTCAGTCGCTGCTAGGCACATATCAATTCTGGAAGTACGGTGAACAGTATTTCGTCATCATCTGACAATAAAAGGATAGCGGAGAATACATCTTCTGACAGAGATTATTAGTTTGGTGGCAGAAAACCTTGTTTTATTGGTGAAATGCAAAGAATATTAAAGTTGAATTAAAAAAAATTAAATAACATTTGTGAAGAAGTTGACAGACAAACTGGAAATTATTGTACTTTTATACACTTATGATTTCTTTGGAATCCTTTTTTATTTCCATAAATTAAATTATTTATTTATTGAGAGTTTTGAAGCTTTTGGCGATTTACTCTATAACAAAGTATATGTAGTGATATTACAAAATACCTTTTACAAATTGTGCATATAAATGAATTATAAAGATGATGCAATATATTTATACATTATAGAAATCCTGATATTATCAGTATATTTTATGTAGCATTAAATGATATAACAATGTTTTTTAATAATCATATTATAATAGATTAGTACAAATCGAAAAAAAAAAAAAAAAAATGAAGAAAAAATGGATGGTGCTTCTCGGCCTTTTTTTTTTTTTTTTTTTTTGGTGCATCTATTTCTAGGATTATTAGCACCTTTTCGGCCTATTGTAAATAAAATATTAGTATAAATAAAATATTTTTAAATTATAATCCATAATAAAGCATGGGGTATATAAAAGGGGGTTGCACCCCCCCCCCCAAATTTTGGGGGTATGTAATACTAATAATCTATAACTTGAAATAGTGAACTAAAACGCTATTACACCCAAACAATTTTTAAGTTATGACACATTTTTACCGATTAAATGAAAATTTGGGGGGGGGGGCTGCTGACCCCACCCCTATATAAGCCCACGTACTAGATAGCTTTAAGGATGAGAAGAGAAAGAATGAGAGAGATATAAGGAGCTCTCGACTGCTGGAGAAGTCAACAGTAGAGATACAGTTAAATTCATACTACAATGAATTTAAAAATCACTTATTCACATATTGAAGCCTTCTCTGGTGCTAAACAAGATAAAATCTGTTTTTACAGTGTTTCATGTAAAATTTTGTTCATTAACCCTTAAGGTGCTAATGACCCTAGCAGTAGAAGCACCTATATAAGGAAAAAAAATTAACCCTTAAGTAGGTATGATCCCTGTAGGGAATGCAGTTGAAAAATTCTCATACTGGTTTGCTGTTGGCGACAAGAAGTTCAAATCAGTTCCCATACCTAGAGTAATGACCAAATAGTAAGAATATCCCTTCAAGCCCAGTCCACTACCTGAAAATTCCGCTAACTGACAGCCGCATACTGGGATTATGCCCGTTCCGACATCCCTTCCTACCACAGTTACCTGGTGACACCTTCAGCATTAACACTGATTGATATCTTTCAGACTTCAATTTATAACTGTAAGTATATTTTTATAGTGGACTTAAGATAAGTTTTTGCTAATATTAAGTCAAGTTGGACTGGTCGCTATGATAACATTCGTCTTTTGCAGTACAAGTATATAAGATCATAAAACAAGACTAATTTAAAAAGTGTAATGCTGATTGAAAATAAAATTTGTAATTATGCTTATAAAAAGTATTATTTTAAAACAAATGTACACTGCTCCATGCATGATTCAAGTGATATTTGCACACATTAAAAAGTGAATTTATACTCAAAGTGTTATGCGTGTTTAGTATCATTTTTGGTCCTTACTGGCACGTCGCAAAGGGGCATAATCCCCATAGGGGGGATATATTGGAACCAGAAATATCATTTTTCATTGGCTAATCTAACATAACAGGTGTTCTTAGGAGAGTAAATAGGCATCATTTGTAACACTAAAAGTCTATTAACTAGGGAAATTTGCCCTATAAATGGTTAAACGGCTTTGGGGTCCTCCTCCAGTGGCAAACGTCGTGGATTCTCAAGAAGGAGATGCGAATTTGAGTCTGGGCTGCAGCAAGTTGAGGTTTTTTCATATCAAGGCTTGTTGAAAAGGGTGTCTACTACTTTATTGAAAGCCAATTTCATGACTTTATATGCATATTATGCCTATTAAATCGAAAATAATTTCACTAAAAAAGAAAAAGCCTTGACATTAAGTATAAAATTATTTGTAGCCTTACACGAATACTGTGAAATCTATAAAATTACAATTTGAAACTGTATAAAATCTGCATCATATGCTAAAGAGAATAGTTACATTAATTATAAAAGTGAAGAAACGATGGCACTGAACATTTTAGAATGAATATTTAATTAGAAGCTCCAAAATTTCAAAAAATGGTAGTAATTCAAAATTACTAAACATTACTAACTAAATATTTATTGTCAATGTAGACAATTTAGTAAATTAAAGAGTACATAATTTCAATATTAATGTCTGAATATAAATAAAGATAAATGAAAATACATGTAAATAATGGATAATTGATGTGTAATTGCTACAACAAAGGAGAGGATTGGGAGACAAAGAGAATTGAGTCACCGTACAAAAACAACGACAATTACGAATGCACAGAAGGCCTGAGATTATGTTAGAGTCTGGTCAACTGAAATATCGTAACATGATTTCAAAATTCATGACTTTTTTTTGCCCCATTTTCATGATTTTTTTTGTGCAGTAGGCACCCGGTGAAAACATTTGCATAGATTGACCTGCTACTACAGGCCTAGATTTCGATTCACGGTATAAAAAAATGACGGGAAACTTTACTCCTACAGTTTCCGCATGCGCAATGGAACCATTCTGTCTATCTCAGCAGGCTCTAGGATCGAGGAAAATATAAAAAGAAATTACTTTAATTGTCTGTTATGGAACTGAATAGATAGAAATCAAGAACTTACTTCTTTTGTTTTCTGTAATTTTGCTTTAAGGTACTCTTGATTTCGACGCTCGAAGCTGAATGGTTTTGGCTCGGTCCAGGTACTAGGCTTATTAGTTGTCTTCAATCCTGTTATTCCCCATTTTTCTGTCACTGTAACCTTATCCCCTTCAACCTGGAATTAAAATAATAACTCCATGAATGAATGAACAAAAACATTTACTTAAAACTAAATATTGATACATCATACAAAAACTAATTAGGCTTAATCAGGGTGTCTACTACTTTCTGGATGCAAATCTCATGCCCATTAATAAGAAAATAATTTTACTTTATAAGAAAAATCCTTAATATTATTTAAACTTTTAGCTTAAAATTATTTGTAAGCTTACACGGATTACCGTGATATCTATAAACTTACAATTTTACATACAATTAATAAAACTGTATAAAATATTTATCATATCGCACTAGTATTTCTAAAGTGACACAACTAAAAATCAGTGTTTTTCAGTTAAGACTTTGAAAGACGAGGTAAATATCTCTTTATCAAGAAGGCACTTGTGTCACTCTTCCATTCTTAATGCCGTTCCCTCTACATAAGCAAGAGTGACAAATTTTCAGTTGAGTTGTCTCACATTAAAAATACTAGTGATGAGTTTAAGAGGATAGGTACCTTAATTTTTAAAATGAAGAAACAATGGTACTAAATATTTTAGAATACTATTGGAATTAGCAGCCTCAAAAATATTGAACAACAGTAGCAGTATTCAAAATTTCTAAAAATATGACTAACTAAATATTTATTGTCATTGTATAAAATTTAGTAAATTAATGTGTACACAATTTCAATATTCAAATCTGCATGAAAAACTCTGAATATGATTTAAGAAAAAGAAGAATATATTTAAATAATGGATAATTTATGTGTAAATGCTACAACAAAGGAATTGACCAGAGTAAGATAGTGGGGGAGGCAGATAAAATTCTGTCGCACAAAAGCCTCGACAATTACAAATGCGTGGAAGTCCTGGATTGCGTGAGACTCCAGTAAAACTAAAATCTCGTGACTGGTTTCAAAATTTATGACTTGATGTGGGTGCCCTATTTTCAATTTCACGATTTTTGTGACTTTTTAGTGCACTAGACACCCTGTTAAAGCTAGAGACAATGAGTGTGATCTTCCTTCCAGCTCATCGCTCATTCTTTGTTTTTATGTTTTTACAAAACTAACCATAAAACCCCTTTAAAAAAATAATTACAGTGGTTTATTATGAAAATAATAAAAATTAGACTACCAGGAGTAAGGTTTTCATCTGAAACCCCAGAACAAATTGTTGAAGTCATCCTTGCAACTGCAATTTTTGTTTTGTTGTTAGCAGCTATTTAATATTTGAAACAAATGGCAAACTTGTATTCCCAAGGAATATTTAATATTACTATTATTTTAAATATTGTGTGAGCTGTTAAGACAAATACGAATGAGTAAAACATTTTATGTTCTTTGTATTTGCAGCCTTGATGAGTGATGCACCAAGTTTACGCAGTTCTGCTTAAGAACGAACTTTATAATTTCATTGAGAAAATAAATAAAATAAAAAAGAGGATTCCCATAGCCAAGAGGTTAATAGTCTGGTAATAAACGTCTACTGACCTTGAGGCCTCTCTTCTTAAGGTTCACAGGACTTCTTGAGCCGCTTGGCTTTGGTTCAGTCGTCTCCGGATTCGGCCCCTGGAAAAGGAAAACTAACTTATTACTAACTATACTGACAGAGACATTTTACTAAACTAATATCTAGGCGCGTGATAGTCCAAATATTACCAAAATTTTGGTAATATTTGGAGAAATTTCTGTTTTAGCGCATTTCTTCCCTCCCTCCATAAGGTGGAAACCCTTTTATTTGGAATTTAGGATGTATTAGGAAAATAAAATTTCAATTCATACTAAAACTGTATACATTCATTTTTTATATTAATTTAATTGCTACTTAAAACTTCATCTCGACTCATTTCCTGATCTTTCATGAATCGATCGCTTAGTTCATTTGTTCGGTAAGTATTTCCTAGCTCCTTTAACATAAGAGGTGTTGTGGATGCGAAGGGCGAATTCACCATCTGGACCCCATGTTGAGTTCGCCCTTTGTATCCACAAGGCCTCATATATTCAGCACCAAATTATCTCATGTAATTATTTTTAAAGCATGTTTTTTCAAGTCAGTCAAGTGCTGGTCGAAATTCAGTATTCCCTTCTGCTTCAAACAATTAAACTAATAAGTTTCCATAGGAACGTTAATTATTGGAATACAATATGCTGGAAATCCATCGATGACCTCTTTTAGGGTCCTGATAGCATCATAATGGTTTTTTTTAAAGATCATATTGTTACATACGTCAAGACCTTCATCTCCATATATTAAATTTTCTTTAAATTCCCTAAGTCATTACATAGAAAACTGTTTCTTTATATCGAAAAAAAAATTCTATATACATAGAATGTTTTTTGATTTGGCAGACCGACGACAAAGAAATCAATGAACAGCTTGTACAGGAAGAACCTGCAAGACCATTAAAACGCAAAGTGTTGTCGGCTTTTGATACGATTTGTCGGGGATTGCAGTTCATAGATCATGTCCCAGATGACGTATTTTCCAAGCTTAATAAGTAAATCAAATATATTTTCCCTTGGCTACCACCAAGGAAGAAACAATGGCCTGCCTGATGAAGCTGGAGAGGATTCCAGCGAAATATAGCAGGACGAAGTAGGAAAGAAAAATAACTACTGGAGAAAGAAGCCATTCCATCTAAATATAAATATGTATCCCAGAGGTAAAGGACACTCAAGTCACATATTTGTAATTGTTCAGGAGAGCTAATTTTCCATAAATTTGAACTATTAAAATTTGTTTTTTGTTACTTATAGAAACAGTTTAAAGAACATTTTTGGAATTTATACGTAATTGGAAGTATTGATCATAGTCAAACAAAACCAAGTCCTCCACATGTTGTCTTGTAGCTCTAATGAAAACAGACATGATTTTATTTTTCACTGTTTTATCTTCGTTATTTATCAGAACAGGACATAGTGCCTCAGAAAATCCACCAGGATGTGATCAGAAAATCCACATTAAGAACATGTTGTTAAGTCAATTTAGTAAAAAAATGGACATGATGTCCTTCAGTTCCCGGGTGCAGATATATACATATACATTGTTATTAATACATATTATAGTCATGACAAGCGCTTGAAATTGAAGCCGAAACGGAAATAATAAACACACATTTTCAAATCAATGATCTCTTCTGAACAAAATAAAACTAAATCAAGTAAGATTGGGATTCGGCGAAGAGAAAACATCAGTTTTTCAGAAAAATCGATATTTCAAATATTTTGGCATGCTCTTTGGCCGATTTCATCATCAAAAAATGCCTATGATGATGAGGAAGACACTTATCCATGATCACTTAAAAGTAATCGAGGTCTTCCTTCGTCCACTAGGCATTTGTTGTCAAAGAAGGCTGCTAAAGCACACGCAAAAACAATCGAAATATAGATTTTTCTCTTAGCCGAATCCCAAACTCAACGGCTAACTATTAGCATCTCATTAAAAAAAAAATTTAATTTGAAACATGAACAGCATAATAAACTATACCGTTTTTGGAACTGTAAGTGCAGTTTTTTTGGCTATCACAGTAGACTTGGCTTTCCTCAAAGCATCAGGTAATTCATTCGTAACAGGCTGCTTTGTCTGCACAAAAAAGAACTATGTTAGGATATAAATAAATTGGAATAGTTTATAATTTAATTAAATTCTTTTGCAATAATTACTTATGTGAGATACATTTATATTCTAAAATATAATGTCTTTGCTTTTCAATAAGTGGTCTGGACGATTTAGAGCATTTCGTACATATTACTGCTGATTTGAGTTGGAAACTGATGCAAGTACTTGAACAGATAAGGACTTGAATTTGGGTCATTATTTCATATTTCAGTTTTTGCCAGTCGACATTGTGCAATAGCTGTTTTCCAAATTCAATTTTTAAAACATTTAGTACCTTCTTAAATCTGTTGACATCGGTTAAGTTGAAAGGCTGTGGCACTGTTGGGGGTTTTGGAGCAGGCTTCGGAGGGGGTTTGGCTGTCGACCTTCTCAATGGCTTCAGAACTGGCCTGCAAGAATAAAAATAAAATAATTAAATTGTTTGAAATTGACATCAAGAGTTCTTTAACAAATTCGATGTGCATACTTTGTTTTGATCCCCCGTGAACAATTTAAACACCTCCTCCAAAAACATCTTGATGAAGAGTAACATTTTAGCTCCACAATACTAAAAAAAGTGGCAAAAGCCAACTCTCCTAGACTTCAACATGATTCTCATTTACCAGAGTTGGGCATTATTAAAAAAAAATTCATTTAAATAAATAATTTTTTATTGGATACAAATTTATTCATCGATTACGTTTTCAATTATTCATTTTCTATTAAAAAATCCGCCTAGAATCATTATAATTCAATGAACCGAAAAAAATCCTAAGTATTACACAATATCATTAGGAAGCTGCAGTTAAAATTTGAAGTTGATCGGGCAAAAATTGAAGAGACCAGAGTATAGCCCGATTTGAAAAACATAGTTTTGAGAAAAAGACTTTGAAGTTTAATGTTTTGAAATGTTAATTTTTTTTTCCTATTTAATTTTTTTATACTTTCTTGTAATAAAGATAAAAAAATTAGTTTTAATTTTGAAATGTATTGAAGAAGGAGCAAAAAAACTTAACAATAAAAAAAAGGACCAATCAAAGTTCGCTCAAAATATTATCTTCAAATCAGCATCCCCATCATTAATTAATTAATTGCAATATATTCATATGAACACATGCACACAGATATAAATATACACATATTCAGTTTTGAACAAGTTTGGTTTGTTACTTCTTATTAGTCACAAGAAAGTTGGTATTGCTGGTACATTTATTTCAAACAGATGAATAGCATGAATAGGTTTCCGCCAAATAGAAAAGCAGAAAACTACACGTTATGGTGCACCTATACATTGGATTAGATCCGATCCGATATCCCCAGACTGTCTGAAGGAAAACTAACATCTCAATGCAGGTGTCTACAGCGGTTCCGTACTCACGATCTCTCAGAATTTTGGGGGGCCTTAAATTAAAAATTAAATGTTCAAAGAAAGATAAAACAAATTGGCTAGTCAACAAATGTTCTATTTTAGTCCTGTTGTTTTTTGAGCTATCAAAACTCCCTCACTCATCTTCACTGCACGACGAGTTCCCTGCTGTGACTAGATCAGATCGGTCGTGGTCGAGGCTAATATAGGCACGACGAAGTTAGGGGTGCTAGGTCAGCTTATATTGGATCGGAAGAAATACTAATCCAGGTGCAGCATTAATCCCTTTTTCAAGAAAATAGTAGCCAAATGTTCTTCCAAAACTCATGGTTATACGAAGGAGATTTAAATAAATAAATAAACATTACAGGGATACAAGCATAAACGATAAAGCCAAACACTTCCAACACATATTAAATTTACAAATAATATTGCATGCTTCATAAATGCCCTATGATCACAACCCCGCATAAACATCATGCAAAAATTCAATAATTTATCTTTCAGTTGTGAAAAGTAGATCCATTCTTCCGCAAGCTGTACTTCATTTTCAGAGTAGAGCGCTTTCAGATCAAATACTCTGTCAGTGCTCTGAAAAGCTCAAAATATATTCATTAAGATTTGTAAAATCATAAGTACAACTTTTAATTTTTATAAAATGGGATCATATGGATTGGGGCGAGCTCGTACTCCAAGGCAACAAATCAAGTCCTTGGGAAACCCTTTTTATAGTAAGATAGTCCTGCTCTAGACTATTTTGCAGAAAATTCTAGTCACGTCCAGGAATTCCCTTTTCAACGCTTTTCTTATTTCCTGTTCCTTTTTATGTATTTATTACAAAACAGTGCATCTGTATTTATTTATTTTTATTCTGTCTAACATATTCAGGTGCAGATGTTTTTTTTAAATAATAATTACTCTACTCAAAATTAATCTCAGTTTATATGAGTATAAAAATTTAAAAAAGTTCAACTAAATACAATGTTTTTGAGTACCCAAAACTAAAATTCTATTATTTTATTTATTTATTTTTTCAATTTTCTTAAGGGTAAAAGATATTGCCTTGGTTGTTACAAATTTGTTTACCATTTATAATTACCGATAGTCGGTATACCTGAATGGGCAAGATTAGCTCATTGGTTTTCACTTATTCATTAACAAATTTGACCTTGAATTTCTTTTTAGACCAAGTATTTTTGAGATAAATTCCTACAATATTGGACAATTTTTGAAGTTTGAAGAGCACAATTCATTCATATATATATATTTTAATGATATTTTACATTACATATTTAAAAGTTTTAAAATAAATTAACACAGAAAATTCGGAAAATCCAAAAAGCTCATTGATACGTTGGATTCATTGCTGAGATAAGCAAATATTATTTGTTATATTTGTCTAGCAGTCGATACAGGTAGCATTGATTACCGGCGGACTTAGAGCAGTTCAGTTAAAATGGAAGAGCTAGTCTCATACGTGCAGGTCAGTTGAAAAGAAGATACAGTCACATACAGTTGAGTTGAAAAGAAGATTCAATCTCATACGTGCAGTTCAGTTGAATGGAAGATCTAATCATACGATAGTGCAGTTCAAAAGAAGCTACAGTCAGTCCTAATGCACTCAAGTTCAGTGCATAGCTAGTCTCATATGGTCATCAGTTTTCATGAAGCCTAGGCTCAATCCGTTAATGGAGATACTGTCGTAAAGAAGATCCGGTCCTATGCAGTTAATACTAAGCTGCCTTTATATCAGGTAATGCTTGTTTATCCATATGCCTGGATGTAGCTTATCCATGAGTTTTTTATTTTGTTTTTTATTATTTAAAATTATCTCTGTTTTACTTTACTGGACTCGAACCCGACCCCTGAGATAAAGAGTTTTTAAAATTAAATATTATCAAATTTTTATTTAAATTATAACATTTTGGTTCCCAACGTAGAGGCGTAACATAAATAAATTATTAATTATAAAAAAAAATTTTATTTTAATTATAACAATATATATATATACACACATGTGCTAGGAACACACATTTGTTTCGTGGTATTTCATTGAATGTACCAGGTCTGCAAGTTTAAAATGTCGTTTCTTTCTTAAAATATATACACAGTAATTTAAAAAAAAGTATAATATATTTCATTCAAAGTACTGGCCCTCGCTTTCTACACATTTTGTCCATCTCTCGGGCAATTTATGGATACCATTCCAAAAGAATGCTTCATCTTTATTTGAAATCCATTCATCGAGCCATTTTCTTACATCCTCGAAATTGTTAAAATGTTGCTCAGCCAATGAGTGTCCCATCGATGAGAAGAGGTGATAATCAGAAGGCGCCAGGTCAGGTGAATACGGCGGGTGGGGTAGGAGTTCCCAACCAAGCGAAGAAATCGTTTCCTTAGTCAATCTGGCTGAATGTGCAGGAGCGTTATCATGCTGAAGAATGACTTTGGCGTGCCTGTGAGCCCATTCTGGGCGTTTTTCGATCAATGCGTGACTCAAATTGATCAATTGTTGTCGGTAGCGGTCGGTATTGACTGTTTCGCCGGGTTTGAGAAGCTCGTAGTAGATTACTCCCTTCTGATCCCACCACACACACAGCATTGTCTTCTTCCCAAAACGATCCGGTCTTGCACTCGATGTGGATGGTTGTCCTGGCGTTACCCTTGATTTTATTCGTTTGGGATTCTGAAAATAAATCCATTTTTCATCGCGAGTTACAACTCGATGCAAAAAACCCTTTCTTTCGTGGCGTAAAAGCAGCATTTCGCACACAGTTTTTCGTTTTTCCATCTGTCGTTCGTCCAATTCATGTGGAACCCATTTTCCAACCTTTTGAATCTTTCCCATAGCTCTCAGGCGATTGGAAATGGCTTGCCTAGTGACATTCAACTGTTCTGCCATCATTTGTTGGGTTTGGGTATTGTCTTCGTCTAATAAAGATTGCAATTCGACGTCCTCAAACTTTTTTGGTCGATTTTCTCGTTTTTTATCAGTAACATCAAAATCACCACGTTTGAAACTTTGAAACCAACGTTCACATGTCTTGACGGTTGGAGCAAGATCGCCATAAGTCTCAACAAGAATTCGATGACATTCAGATGCCTTTTTCTTTTGATTAAATAAGAAAATCATGACATGCCGCAAATGCTCTTTATTTGGCTTAAAATTAGACATTTTTAACACCAAAGAAAGGTATGATACGTCTGCGTAAACGACTTAAAAACAACTGACTAACAAACAAGATAGCGTTTAGAGATAAGCAAATCCTTCAATAGGCTAAGAGCGCATTCTATTGGAATTAAAACGACATTTTAAACTTGCAATCCTGGTAAGTCAAAGAAGGCATATATGTTTCATTTTAGAGACCGGAATTTGTGATTCTACTGGAAAAATAAATGTTTCTATTAAGGTACCCGCGGCAGGAATCTATGATTTTCCATGTAACTAGTTTTTGATATTATAATACATATGTGATTTAGTTAGTAATTAAATATTTTTTATTTAGCTTAACTTTTTACAAATTTTTATTCCTTCAGCAAAGATTTAAATATATTGAATTTGTTTTATACTTCGGTATCTAAATTTTACTTAAATATGCAATATTAAAAATGCTAAATATTATTATATTATCAAATACATAAGTGATATATATATATACAAAAAATTGTTTTTTTCATGACTTTTTTGTTATTTTTTATAACAAATAAGTCATCGGTCATGACTTTTTTTGTTATTTTTTTTATAACAAATAAGTCATCGGATTGACAAAATATCATAATTGGGGGGATAGCAAACACTAAATTATTATCTGTAATGCAAATAGAATGTTGAACATCAATAGGTGCAAAGAGAAAGGCTAGGCTACTGGAGGAATACTGCAAAATCAACCTTATGACAGTAAATATTAACAAATCAAATATAGTGGTTTTCAGGAAGGGAGGAAGAGTAGCAGAGCTCAAAGTATCAATTGATGATGAAGACATGTCCATCTCCAAAAACTACACTTATCTGGGAATTCCTCTCTACAGCTCCGGGATATTTACACAGACAGCAAGAGACATGTGTAAGAAAGGTAATTTGGCAATGGCTTCTACTATCTCACTCTTTGCAAAGCTAAAGTGTGAGTCTTGGGATGCGAGAATTAAGCTTTTTGAAGCGCTGTGTCTTTCGGTCGTGCTCTACGGAAGTGAAGTTTGGGGTCTAAGGTGTTTGGATATTGTCGAATCATTTCAGGTGCAATTTCTCAAGAAACTCCTACACCTCCCTTCTAGGACCCCGGGTTATATGGTACGGCTGGAGTGCGGAAGGACAGCGCTAAAGCATCAAGTGCTGAAAAAAGCCCTAAACTGGATGTCCAAGATTCTGTGTATGCCTGCAACCAGATTGCCAAAGAAATGTTTCAACAGATTATTAGCACTTGATAAAGCCCCGACAATCCGACCGACTTACAACTGGGTATCACAGTTGAAGCAAATACTTGATGAAATAGGCCTGATTCATCTGTGGGACGAGAGCGACCTCATGTCACTAGTGTAAGTGTCTAAATTTGTTCTTGAGGAATATGAAAACTTCCTCATTCAAGCCGACATCTCTAGAGCCTCCTCTTCTTCCTACTCACCAATATACCGCAGCATTAAGCCAAAAATTGAGGCGGAAAATTATTTAAAACTAAACACAAATATTAAAAAAATAAGAATAATTTCACAAGCAAGATTGTGTAGACCAGAAAATCTGAAATTTTATTGGGAGCGAAGCGTCTACTCTATTAACGGGGAGGAACTATGTACAATATGTAATAAGTTCGAAAAAGAAGATTTAAAACACTTCCTTCTCAAGTGCCCTATGTACAATGATCCTAGAAACACTTTTATCAACAAGTACTTAGACCTCTCGATGCAGGACGAGGAGAAAATCAAGACAATACTAGCAATAGACACAATAGAAAAACTTAACAATATTTATTATTATATCACAAACTCATTAAAAATAAGAGCTTTCATTATAAATGAATGATATATTGATGGTCCTAGCTAATTCAGAAATTAAGGGTTCTTTATAAATGAATAAAACTTAACAAATAAATATTCCAGCATATTCCGGGAATTAGGTGCTATTCATCAATTAATAATAAAACTAAATATATGACTATATTAATATATAATCGAGGAGAAGGACAAATTTATTTTATATGTCTCTATGTATATAGACTATGTCTTAGTAAATAAAAATAATAATTTAAAAAAAAAATTTAGCTTATAAGTCTGTTATTTTGGGATTAGAAGAATGTTATTCATTATTAATTGATAATTATTTTTTTATAACTTTTACTAATGTTAAGGATATATATATATATATATATATATATATATATATATATGTTTTTTTTTATCTTTTTTTGATTGTAATTCATATGACTTCAGGTCATCATCAGTTGTCAGCGTAGATACTAATAATGTATAATTTATATTTATGTATAAAGGCATGGTAACTTCCACCATTTATTATGATACATTCGTAAATACAAATTTTTCTTCATCTTCTTCTTCCTCTTATAATAATAAAACTAAATAAATTATTTTATTAAAAAAAAAGATGATAATTATAAAATAAGAATTATAAAAATTTAGTAAAAAAGTCTGTCAGTTTTAAATTGGAAGAATGTCATTTATTATTGATTGATAATTATTTTTTAATACTTTTATTTATTTGTTATAGGTTATATTTGTTTTTTGCTTTTTTTTTTTTTGTATTTGTATAATGACATGATCATTTTTTTGTATATTTTAGTATTAAGAGATGATAACCTCCAATATGTAATGTGAAACATTCACAAATACAATCTTTCTTCTTCTTCTTCTTCTTCTAGAATGTTGAACATCCTATTATTTTTTAAGAGTTGTACGTTAAATTCTACTACTGAAACCTTGCAAACAATAAAAATAATAAGAATCCGAAAGTCCTCACCTTTCAATTTTTGTGGTTGGCTGCACAGTGCTTGCTCTCGATCGTGCTTTTGTCTGGAGAAGTGGAGACATAGCTATTGTTGGTAAGAGCTTAGAACTTCTTGTTCTATAAATCCCTGAATAACATTTTTAAACAATTTAACTAGACTGAATGAAAATACAAATAAGCATATATAGGTGATAATGGCCTAGAAGCAGATAGTCATAAAATATATATATTATTGGATAAGGTATTCCAGAAACCTTACTCTAGTTATTTTTGTAATTGTGGGAACCAGGAGTGATAAATCTCATAGATCTACTGTGAAATAGATCACTGCACATCGTGGAATTGTAATGTAGTGAGTAGAATATGCAATGTTATCAGCGAGTCCAAATCAGAATTAACATGAACAATCTTCAGGGTTTGGATGAGGTAAAATTATTTTAATCTCAAAGCTGAAAATAAGAACGTGTTTAAAATTCATCCCTACGATTTCAAGGCTGCTACAATATCAACTCTCTACGGTGCTAACTGAGCTCAACTCTTAGGATCTTGTACATTTAGTTGAATTGGCAATAAAAAAGGTGAGTTGTATGATCGTGAATGGCTTTGTCAGGGTTACACATAGGTTTGTCTCTTTTCCAATTTGGACCCTGAATACGCAGTTAGGAAGGCAGAGATAAAGGAGGGACAATCTTTGGCTGGCTTGTTCTGTGTCTGGCGTATGCGGACGACACAGATATCGTTGGGAGCCCTCTTAGGGATGTCGCTGAAACATCCCTTGCACTTGTTGGCTTTTCGAGGGAATGTCACCTTACGAATGCCGTCACAGAGGAGATCACGTTGTGGAGAATGCTGGATCTATCCTCATTGTCATCAACTGGATGGCTTCAACACAAAATAGAGACAACTAGCAGAAAAGATCGAAAAATACCAACAGAGGAAATCAAACTTTTCAAAACAGCATAAATACATCTTTTAGATTACAAACTTGGTCAAGCTACCCACACTGGCTTCTACTGACCGAATGAGGGACAGAACTTAAAAGATAGAAAATACAGTTAGTTAATTTGTTTTGGTCCAAATGAATAGCAGTTATAAGTAAGGAAATGTTTGTGCCATAAGTGACAAGAAAGCAATGGCAGGGTCATTCCATGTCAAATCAACACACTTTTCGGACTTGATGTCTCAGATTTTCATGATTTTTGGTATACAGTAACATATCATAGACTTATGAAAAAATACCAAATTTCAGCTATGTAGCACAATTATTTTTTGTTATTAATTTTTAAAGATTTAAAATTTTATGAAAAAGGGTCATATTTTGGTACCTTTAGATGCCTATAGGCTCGCAACCAGTGATGATATAAACCTGGGAGTGGTTTCATTTTAAAGCTATTGAATGGGGCTTTAATATGATATGCAACAAAGTAGAGGTTGCATTAAAAAAAAATTGGAAATTTTAAATTTAAATCTTAAAATTTAAATTTCTCAAAAAGTGGTTTGTAATGCCTAAATACATATGGCAAAATTTTATCATGGGATCTCAATGGGATCAGGAGATACAGGGTTTCATAAATACACGTTTTGTCAAAAATACCAGAATTATTAACGTTTCAGAAAATTTTGAATAGTTCATTGAATGAAACAAGCATTGGCTATTAACTGTACATTTTTCTAATGGAGAAAGGTCACATAGGCACAAACCATTAGAAGTCCTATGTTATTAGTAAAGTTAACAAATTAGTTCATCGAACTTTAATCGTTGAAAGAGACTCACACATTTGTTCACTTCACAGTCTCGTAAACTGTATGTTCGGCCAGTCTCTGTCACAGAATTCACTTTACATATCACATCTGCAAAAGGGATCCACAGTGTATCAGGTGGCATGGGATATATAAATGAAGGCGATGGACCTGAAGGATAGAGGAATGTAACTTGCACTTTACTGCAATCTTCATCTTTATCCTGAACATAACTCAACCACCAAGTGTCACCATAGATTGATATTACATACCTACTCATATCTGCTGTTTGTCCTTTACAACAGGAAATATGCTTGAAACAACTGCGGAAGAAAATAATTTTACATTTACTTTGGTTCCGCATTTGAGAGGTGAAGGCATGAAATTTCTGGGTGCCTGGAATAGGTATAGCTGTATTATACCGGTTGGCCAGTTCTTCAGTTTTAATGTATTCTTCAAGGGTCACAAATACCAATTCTATGTTTGATATGTTTTGATGCGAGCATTCAAACAGTTGCCTTGTATCCATAATTTGGTCCTGATACGGTCTTTGTATGCTTGCTCTGGCTGCTAAACTTTTTACTGTGGCCCCCAGCCCATCACATGGTCCTTTGCCATGTGCTGTTGCTGAAAAATGCCATTCAGCCTCAGCTCCAAAATCTTTCTTGTGATTATACAAGTATATAAAATTTTTTTTACTTTCGTATTGGGCCTCAGAGCCATCAGAAAAATAGACAATTTTTTTGGGAGGTCTTTGAAACTTAATTTCAGATATTCCATCAACTTTGTTTGAAACAGGTAGAAGGCCGTAGTGTTGTGGTTGAGGCAGTCTGATATTACTACAAAATTTAAATGTTTGATTTCTTTCTCCTTAAAATACACCACAAAAGGGTGAATAGTTGCCTGACTATTTGACCAATGATATGATTGTGCCTCATCTTGCAAAATGATCGAATAATTCTCAGAAAAGACACAAATGACACCCACTTCACATTCCAGAAGATTTTCCTTGGCATCTCTCAAAAATGCACTTTATTCTTTTGCTATGAAGTGATGGCAAAGTGATTTAATTGCCACTTTTTGAGAAATTTAAATTTTAAGATTTAAATGTAACATTTCCAATTTTTTTTTTAAAGCAAACTCTACTTTGTTGCATATCATATTAAAGCCCCATTCAATAGCTTTAAAATGAAACCACTCCCAGGTTTATATCATCACTGGTTGCGGGCCTATAGGCATCTAAAGGTACCAAAATATGACACTTTTTCATAAAATTTTAAATCTTTAAAAATTAATAGCATAAAAAATAATTGTGCTACATAGCTGAAATTTGGTATTTTTTCATAAGTCTATGATATGTTATTGTGTACCAAAAATCATGAAAATCTGAGACATCAAGTCCGAAAAGTGTGTTGATTTGACATGGAATGACCCGGAATCTCTAAAAATTTTTACTGAATTCTAATTCAATGACTGCAAATAAGGGCAATAATTTCAAGAGTTATAAGAGAGGAGAGGCTGGATGATTAGTAACCATTTTTGTAAGATATTTAGATTTTGGGAATTATAATAATCCTAAATATAGAACTATACATGACAGAGAAAATCAGGCTGAAAATAAATTTCCAATTTAATCCAAAAGCATATTATTCCCATAGCATTAAATCAAGGAATCTCTATAACTATTATGTACCATTTCGGAAGTTTTTCTATGATTCATAACAACGAAGGAATATATATATAACTTCCAAATAACCAGACGTAACCCACTCTAACTAAAGAATACTCATCAAAATTTTAATCCATGGACTGATTGTTTAGCACCCCCATTCATTTGGGCAGCCTTACTTTAATTTATTTCAATAAAGTGCTCTTTCTATATCTTAAGAGTATAATGTAAATATTTGAAGGACTTATCATCATCAGGAACGATGACAAATTATGACCAATCTGCATTCAAGAATCGTTATAATATTTTAAAATCAGTCCCATCATAATAACATTTCAAAACAATGAACTTAGTGCAAAAAGAAAATAACAGAACATCTACCAGTCATCCTTTTGAATCTCGGTGGAGTACCATGATGGAATTTATGAACTTGCTCAGCAAGGGACATAAATTTTGAGTTTTTCCTCGATTGTGGAGTCACTTTTTTTACAGACATTCTTTGAATTCTAGGGCCTCTTCCTTGGCTTTTTTTAGACCTATAAATTGAAATGTTATTGTTTTCAAGGCATGAATGTATGAGTAAGGAAAATGGCCAATACACCACCAAAACATGGCACACAATAAACAAAATACATCATCCCACAGAGTTAACAGTTCTTTAAAAACAAATAAAATAATAGACACCTGGACTATGGGCATGCAAAAACATCCAAACAAATTTTTACTAGTAAATAATAATAAATACAACAATATCCAAGATATTATATCATTCTTCAGAGCAAGTTTGTAACTTCATAATACAATTTTTTATAACACCAACAACCTAAATATTTTGAGAAGTATGGACCTAATTTCTCTTAATTAAAAAAAATAAAAAACACAAATACAATACTTTGTATGTCCTGACTTGACATTTTAATTTATATTGTTTTCTTCAAAAAAAAAATTATAAACATGCTTTCAAAAGTAAAATATCTTACCAAGGTTCCTTATTTTCATCATTACAATCTACATTCATAACATCATCTTTAGGTTGAGTATTTATATCAGATGAAGTAATTTCACAGCTACCACTGATTTCTTCTGAATCAATATTCTTTGCACTTGAAGCTACGTTAGGTACTACACTATCATGGGCATCTAGAAAATGCAAGCAAACAGTAAACACAGTAATACACGGAGACGCTTGCCGGTGAAACTTGACTATTTATATAATACCAAAAAAATTGTCAGCTCCATCATCTAAATCGCCATCTCCCAGTGACTCCACGAATTGTGGGGCAGTAAAGTTAAACTTTTCGATCCCTGACATATTAACAAGACTAAAGATGAACCGTTTACTAACCGACGAAGGATTCAAACCTGTGAAAACAAGAAGGAAGACGTGACGTCACAGCATTTGAATATAACAGACAAAGGTTCAAAGCTAATCCACAGCCTTCATCATTACACTAGAAATGTTAAATATCTTTAGACGAACTATAGGAAGAAATAATTTAAAATCAGACGAAATAAATTTTTTGGTTGACTTTCCTTCTTTAAATAGTTTCTACTAATTAGACAATTCATTTTAATTCCACTACATTCTCGAGTATCAGAACTTAATACTCCATAAGAGGTTATTGAACATTGTTTAAAAACATATCTCCACTAAAAGCCTAAACGATTACAGTTTGGGAGGTTTTAGAAACTGGAAAAGTTTGGAAAGTAATAACTTTTAAGCAATTTTCCTTTTTTTGTGAAAAATAATTTCTTCTTTAGTAGAAAAAAATGAAGGAAGTAGTCGTGATACTATTTCAAATGTTTGCTTCAAATAGAAGATACTTTAGCCGCTTAAAGAAAGAAAACCCGGAAAGTCCAGCTAGCAGGAACTGCGTCATTTGTAAACGGTTCACTATTAATACAGTGTATTATAGCAGCACAAGTCTCATTAGGAAAGATTAGAATGTAACAGCTAATATTTTCTTTAGATAGGTATTTTTTGAAAAAAATTAACACCTTCAATGTTACTGTCACGAAAAGAGAGATTTTAGGCCAAGATGTGCAGAAAACTGATAGTAGCCAACAATAAGCAAAAATGAAAGATTAGCGCTTGTTCTATAAAGCAATATTAAAACCTACAAACAAAAAAATCAGTCCCGTAACAGGCACAGAGGGGCAGATAATATAGAAATATCTGATTTGTGACCATACGGCACACTAGGAAGATAGTGTGGTCAGTACTACGCTCCGGCCGCCTGATTTTCCCTTTTGCTACCTTGACTGCTAGGTTCAATAGCACCAAGGTATCCATTAATAAATTAATTAAAGGCTGGGTTGGCCTAGGGACGGTCGGGGAGGCCGAATCCAACCCATGAACGAAGACACCAGAAGAAAAAATCGGTACTTACGTATTAGCGTCAAAGCAGGTTAAAGAGCTGGGTCTCAGAGAACTGGATCTACACCTTTTCACAGATATGGATCAAGGAGTCAAATCAGATTTCGCCAATATGGCGACGGAATTATCAACGATTTAGGTTAACTAGAGTTTTGATATAACCTTTAGCTAGCGAAAACGCGTAGCACTTATATTAATAGCATAATTGCTATGGGTTTCCGCTCGCTACGCTCGCTCAAGATTATATCTAAACTCTAGTCAATCCAACTCGTTGATAATATAGATCAAGGATGGTTTTTCGCTAGATAATGGACTGATAAACAATTTGGCATCGCTTCGAAAAAGTAGCTTTCATCCTAGCTATTCTGATGTCGCTAACTCGCACAGAAACTGAAATCGCGTAACCAAAAAAACAAAAAAAAAACAACAATTGCGTGGGTAAATAAAGCACAAATGAATTGCGTTAAAAAGACACGGGGAACAAGATAGCTACTATAAACACAATAGATGATATCTCTGATAGTGATTGACCAATAGAAATGCGTTATCCATGATCCAGATCTCTGAACGAGACCCGCCTCTTTAACCTGCTTTGACGCTAATACATAAGTACCAAAAAATCTTTAGTGCTTGCTCGGGATTTGATTTCAGGAACTCCAGCAAGTAAGTACAGTGCTCTACCACTGAGCTAACCTCGCCCCATTAACAACTACAAACTTGTTCTAATTTACTTACCTTTTTTAACTAATACGTTTCCAAATACAATAAAAAAAAAAAATCAATTTCCCATGAAGATTTGAGAACATTTTTCAGTATAGGCAAAAAAAAAAAGAAAACAAAAAAAAATAACGTTCAAAGGAACGCAACTAGTACTTCAGAAGGCTGGGTGTGCCCTAGGCACACCCAGCCTTATGTTAATTTATTAATGGGTATCTACAAAGGGCAACATCGTGCGGCCGAAGCATACTACTGACCACACTATCTTCCTGGTGTGCCGTATGGTGAAGAATTAGATAACTCTACAGTATCTCCCCCTCTGGATCCTCATGGCCTGTTACGAGACTAATTTTTAATAAAATTATTTTTGTATAAATCTGTGATAGTCTTATCGAACATTTCTAAGAGAAAGCATTTTGAACATTTTCCGTGATTTACCAACCTTTTTCGAGATATGTAAGGAAATCTCAGAACTCTGCTTGCTTGTTTATATATATTCCGATACTTCCTGAACTCCAAACCTAACCAAAATGTATATGCCATAGCTTACATTAATTTCAAATGCTAGGAAAAACTACTAAAAATGTAACTTAGTTTTTAGTTAGCGATTAGTTTTATTCAATGATGAGCAGTAGCGCTATTTTCTGAGAACTGTACAAAATACTAATCCTAACAACGATTTAGCAGTTAGAAATAATAGATATTACTGCTATATTCTTATCGAACAGTTTCATAGAATGTTAGGAGGTACTACGGCTTGGTGTACATAGAAAATGCTGCCACTACATTCCGATTTCCTAAATTTATTTATATACATAAATTCCTTAGGTTATACAATTCATCAATCATAATTAAAATAACATGCAATTAGTGATTTTTTTTTTAAATTTGTAATTTGTAAAGATTTTTTTTTTAACTAACAAGTGCAATAATCGTTTTTTAGAAACATAAGGTTTTTACATAATTTTTGTTTCTGTAGAAGATAACGTTTTGATCGTTTTAATGTTCGTTACATTTTTTCCCCTTTTTTAAATGTGTGATGTTTGGAAGGTACCCTATTTTTATTTATTATACTTTGTTAATTATTATTATGGATCATTTCCCATGGCGAACGTTGAGAACGTGGGGGGGGGGGCATTTCCGCTTAGAATACTATCAGGTTCCTGTTGCGGTGGCTTAAATCTTCCTTCTCTTTGAGATGTCATTTTATATTTTTTACGAAAGATCAAAACCTACCAATAACTGCGACTACCAATATCTACTCCTTTGATAATGCCACTAGGGATTTGAACGGAACCGCGCTAAGATGATGCAGTTCCTGCGAGTCGGACTTTTTTTTTAGTTGCATTTAACACTAAAATGAATATTTTAGTAAAGAAAAGTAAGTAAATTAGAAACATGTTTGTAATAGTCTCTTCCTAGAGGGTCATTCCATGTCAAATCAACACACCTTTTTACCTCACCCTTTCAGATATTAATGAAAATTGGTACACCCAAAGTAGGCGTTGGGACAAATAAAAATACCAAATTTCAAATTTTTATCTAAAACGGTTTTCAAAATACGGCCATGTAAAGTTTTCAAAAAGCGGTCAAAATCTCGCTTTTTTACAACATTTAAATAGTCCCTTTTGGAGTCATGGGATTCAGAGTACATAATACATTAGTAAAGTACATAACTATAGTCTATGACTCTAACTAGTGCCTTGGTTATATAATGGACAAAAACAAAGACGAAGATGAAGTAAAAGTTTCCTTCCTTCATCCCAAAGGACCTTCTCCATTATTCAGCAACTGAAGAAGACTAGATATATTACGGCTCCCATTTACTAATGTATTATGTACTGTGAATCCCATAACTCCAAAAGGGAGAAATTACGTACTAACCGAATATTAAATTTTAAGAAGCAATGAAATGTTATCCCAGTACCTCCAACACTTGCAGACCTTATGCAAGTTTCACTGTAAAATATTCAACCACTTTAATAGTTAACATTTATATATATGTAAATTGTTGATATTTATGTTTTATTTAAGTTCCTAGTCAATTAAAATATTTTGATTACAATTTATCATTAAATTTTAGGCAAATATTTTAAATTAAGGGGGCGAGGTTAGCTCAGTGGTTGAGCACTCGACTAATGAACTGGAGGACCAGGTTCAAAACCCGAGCGCGCACTAAAGATTTTTTCTTCTTGCCGTTCCAGGGTTGGATTTGGGGTCCCAGATCGTCCCTAGGCTCACCCAGCCTTTAATTAATTTAATTAATAATGGGTACCTTGGGTGCTAATGACTCTAGCAGTCGAAGCAGCCAAGGGGAAAATCAGGCAGCCGGAGCATAGTATTGACCACACTATCTCCCTAGTGTGCCGTATGGTCAAGAATCAGATACCTCTATAGTATCAGCCCCTCTGGGCCCTTGTGACCTGTTACGGGACTGATTTTTTTTTTTTTTTTTTTTTAATTAAACTAATTACAACCAATCATTAATGTATAATATTTTTTTAAAATAAGCTTTGTAATTAAGATAATGAAGTTGAAGTGTCTATAAAATATATACAACAGTAAATTTTGGATTAAATTTTAGAATTATTTATCAAAAAGCTTTTATATATAAAAATACGTAAAATTAGTCCAAAGCCACCTTCGGTTTTAAATTATTTTGACTTAGAACCTATTTCAATCTCTTAACCAAATTTGCTATACAAATTAGTTATAATATGACCTATTATATATAATTCTTTCAAAATTTTTAAAGATGAGTTTTTAAAAATATTTAGATTCAAAATGTTTTTTTTTATTTTGAAAAACATTATGTTCTCATAACCTATCATGTGTTGCATGTCGTTTGAAAGGGCATATACAAAGCTGAACATTGACTCCTTCCCATGTTAGCAACGCAAACAGGAGAGGAGTTATGACTATTTAAATGTTTTGAAAAACCGAGATTTTGATCGCTTTTTGAAAACTTTACATGGCCGTATTTTGAAAGCCGTTTTACATAAAAATTTGAAATTTGGTATTTTTATTTGTCCCAACGCATACTTTGGGTATGGGCGTATATAAGGGGGGATGCAGCCCCCCCCCCCAGAAATTTTGATTTGATCGGTAACAATTTCATAAAACCCTTAAAAATAAATTAAATAAGATCATTTAGTTCAAAAAACGTATTCTATTTTGGGTTTAATAGCGTTTAAGTTGGCTAAAACTCTTCCAAGATCTAAACACCGGAAATGGTCTCAGCCCCCCCCCCGAAATTTTCCCAGTCCCTTCCGAAATTATTTTCTATATACGCCCATGATTTGGGTGTACCAATTTTCATTAATATCTGAAAGGGTGAGGTAAAAAGGTGTGTTGATTTGACATGGAATGACCCTAGAGAGAACGTTGTTAGGACAGCGGAAGTAGTAATTTCCGCTTAGGATACTGTTTCCTGTGTTTTGTCGCAATCTTGCTTTTCTTTGAGTTTCATTGGAGTAGGTGTTTCTCGAATGATCTAAACAAACTAATAACTGTTTCTATTCTGTGTCTTCAAAATTACACTAGGGATATGAACAGAACCGCGCTAAGACGACGCAGTTCCTGTGAGTCGGACTTTTTTTGGATGATCTTTTAAAGTATCACAGAAATACTTCAGGGAGTATGGCAGGATATGAAACGTCACTTCCTTCCCACAGTTCGGTCTTCTAGAAATCGGTGAAGCCTTGAGCGGGATGTTATTTATATCCTGATAGTGTAAAGTAGCCAAGCAAGTGAGGACCCTCACTTGTTCCAAGAACGTCATATCTCAAAAATCGGCAATTTTGAGTTGATACTATTTTCGGAATGCACTGAAAGAGTAGCATAAGCCTGCAGTACGTACCATCATATCTTTAACTCCATTTTTAAACGCTAAAGATAAGGAGTGTCGTTTTCGAATTACATTATATTTCAGAAGTGTGAGTCACCTTCGAAATGTAAACCAAGAAACGTCTGTATTGTTTAGAGAAAGAGAGTATTATTTCTTTATAAAATAGTTTTGCACGAAAGGCAAGTCCATTTTAGCGCGGTTCCTCCCTCCCTCCATAGGGAGGAAATCGGCTTATGAGGTTGACCTCATGACACAATCCGGAAGAGCTAGAAAAATTCACGTTTCGATCCCATAGATTACGAAAATAACGGTTGTTCAAATATATATATATATATATATATATATATATATTACAGGGTGTCAGAGATTTGCTCGTTTTTGAGAAAATCCTAAAACAAGAAATGAAACAAGTTTTCATTTTTGTACTGGTTTATTTACATTTTCAACGGGAAAAAATTGTCATTGTGAATTATTTGAAGAAACAAATTACTGAAATTCAATCTCTTGATGCTCATATAGTTTTCGTGTACGGTAATGCTTTAGAAGCGGTGCGAGAGTATGCGCGCCGATCCGCAAATATAGTTCATATTGACGAATATTTTTCACTTCATCTGCGAGAAACGGGTCATTCTTACTTCGTTATGAAGGCAACCAATTTCAGACAGCATTATGAGCAGTTTGCATATATAGAAAATAATTTCGGAGGGGGCTGGCGAACAGACAAATTATATATATATATATATATATATATATATATATATATATATATACAGTGGGTAGCAAAAGTTTTCATACACTCACCAAATTCGTTGAAATATGCTTTCTGTTATTCTCTTTTTAAAAGAAAAAAAATGTTGACGATAGCATAATATTTCTACCAATGTAGTAGACATATTTAGTATTTGAAAAAAATAAAATCTGGATAATATATATTTATTTACTATCTATAAAGAAGAAAGATCCAATTGAACCCTAGCAAAAGTTTTCAAAGGTTTCAGCTTGGAATTACTTCTTTTAATCCCATATCTCGAGCATTGATATGCAAGAATCAACTAGTTTTTAATCCTTCCTCTATCTGTCATTGCTTCTAAAGGCCAGTTAGTTCTGAGACAATGTCTTAGGTTTATGATGGCCCGGTGCAAAGTTAACACTTCTATTGAACAGCAGTTAAGAGTGGTTTACCTCAGAGAACTGGGACAGTCATACCGCTGAATCAGTGCAGTGACCAAAATTCCCTTTTCAACAGTCCAGTTTATCATTCAGCGCTATAAATATGATGAAAGATTGGACGATAAGACCCGATCGGGATGGCCAAGAATTTTCTCAGAGACTGCTGAGAGGCTAATCGTACGTAAAGTTAAAGCTAATCCCAAAACGGAGGCCACAGAATTAACAAATGCAACGAATATACAGCTGGGGACATCAGCTGGGCCAAATGCCATCTGAAAAATACTGAGGAGAAGTGGATTTAAAGCCAGGGTAAGTTGGTAAAATAAAATTAACCGAATACAATTTTATAAAGAATATTGGCAGAAGCTTCCAGACTTCGTGGATGACGTTATTCCCATGGACGAGAGCACGTATAACGTTAAAGGATCAGGCAGAGACAGATGAACATTGGTTTGGCGGAAGCTTGGAAAAGCACTAGACGAAAAGAATTTGACTGAGACTGTAAAACACAGTGGTGTTAGTGTGTTGTCTGGGGCTGTATGTCAGCTGGCGGGGAGGGTAATTTGGATTTTATTGACATAATTATGGACTCACGAATATACATTGATATTTTAAGAGACAATCTAAAAGTTAGTGCTGCTAAACTGGTGATAGAACGAACTCTTAAGTTTTATCAAGACAATGACCCTAAGAATAAAGCAATGCTGGCTCGAGAATGGCTTCAATATAATTGTCCTAAGGTGTTGGAAACGCTTCCCCAGAGCACTGACTTGAACCCCGTTGAGCATTTGTGGGCCCACCTTCATCGCCAATTAAAAAAACACAGTTACTGATCTAAAACTAAATGAAAAGAAGAATGGGCCAATATTTCCTCGGAAGTGACGACCAAGCTGGTAGAATCCATGCCTTGGTGGCTGAGAGCAGTACATAAGAGGGAAATTCTTCCCACAAAGTTAAAAAGGATTTTCCAAAAAAGTATTTAAAATGCTTTTCCAAAATGTATGAAAACTTTTGCTACATATATTCTTATATTATATTATTTGTTACACTGTTAAATATATATCTATAATGTTTACAAGAAATATATTCTTTTCTTTAAATATTAGCATTGATTTAGAAAAGAAAACTTCATATTTTTCTCAAATTATTTAGGTGTATGAAAACTTTTGCTGTGCACTATATATATATATATATATATATATATATATATATATATATATATATATATATATATATATATATATATATATATATATATATATATATATATATATATATATATATATATATATATATATATATATATATATATATATATATATAATTTGTCTGTTCACTCTCGCACCGTCTATGGTCCGATTTTAATGAAATAAGGTACCGAATCTAAAAAGTAGGTACCAAATCTTAAAATCTACCGGAAAATGGTTTTTGGGGCGAAATTCGTGCGAAAAAAGTCCTTTCCTTCTAGTGTTCTGTTTGGCTAAGTGTGCATTTTTTTAAAATGTAAGTACATATTTTAACGTAGGGAACCCAGTTTTATGGTGAAATTCACACGAAAAACTTTCTAAGTTTCTGTTTGGCTAATAGTGTACATTTTTTTAATGTAAGTACATACATTTTTTGACGTAGGGGACAATATAATGAAACCAATTTAAGGGGTACTTTTTTTTATAAGTTTTTGAAAAAAAATGAACTTTTGCTTTTGGTGGTCAAATTTATGTACATTTTGGTTATGTCTGGATAAGAGGAAGGAAAAAATATTGTATCGATAGAAATTAACAGCTTTGGACTTTTCGTATATTTTGTCAAATATCGCAAAAACTATTGAGAAATCGTGTTAATTGGTCACAGGGGCGTATATAGGAAATTATTTCGGGCAGGGGAGGGGGGCTGGAAACATTTGGTGGTATGGAATACTAACAATCTAGAGTTTGGAATAGTTAGCCAACTAAAACACCCAGAAAAAGAATATTTTTTTCTGAACCCATTGATCTTATTTAATTAATTTTTAAGGTTTTTACGACACATTTTAACCGATTAAATAAAAATGTTGAGAGAGGGGGGCTGCAGCCCTTTATATACGCCCATGATTGGTGATTCAAAAGAATAATTCATTTTGTAACATAAAATTCGACCTCACTCGGGGAAAAATAAGCTTTTCAAATCACATCACAAATGAGCATTGTGTGGGAAAACACAAAAATTATGAAGTTTCTTTTTATAAAGCCATTTCAAGAAACACAAGAAGTTAATCCAAGCTGTTCTTTACTCCACGACCTTCTGTATCTCAGTTAATTCAAATGTTAATTTCTTTTTTAGCAGATAAAGCTCTACATATTGAATTAGATTATTATAATATTTCGTTAAAAGTGGCCAAATTTAAATACACATATTCAATCAGGCAGGCATCATTTACTGCAAAAGTTAAAGTTTAGGATTTATGGGAATTACTTGTTAATTCGAGCTAAGCGTCTGTAGACAAAAGAAGCATGGCCGCTTTGGAATGGTGAGACGCCATGTGCTTCTGCGGAGTTAGATGTCTTTGATGCAGCCTTAGGAGCATATTTCATCTTCTACCCTACTCCAGTAATCCACTGTCTTTACCGCAGGTAAAAGAACTACTTAATAATCTTGTTAGTACCGTAATATGGGGTTACTTTCCATAACAGTTAGACATTATTTTGAAAATTTCAATTTTATTACTTCGTCACTACAAAAAACTTTTCTATTAAACTAATCAATCCTTTGTATGATTGTTACAAATATGTGACATGGAATCTTGAAAAGAAAAAAATATAAGCTTTTTTTTTTTTTTTTTTTTTTTTTTTTTTTTTTTTTTTTTTTTTTTTTTCTACCTCTAAAACGCACATTTTTTTTGCATTTTAATGAACTTATCCCGGGCTTTTGATAGTTTGCGTCTCACATGGTTTTCCCTTGTGGGTTACCCACTGGAGTAGTGGTCACACTTTTTTTTTATTTATTATTTGGGTGCCTCGACTGCTTTGGTCATTGGCACTAGTGGTCACATGTTTAACTTTAGAACAATAAATGCCCTACATACATTTAATTCACTTCTTAAAATCAAGAAAAAAAGATTTTGATTTAGTCTAGTTCAATAAATGATAAGTTAAGTACAAAATGAATATTTAATGGCCTTCAGCCATTTTGTTCTGATTTTGAGACTTCTTGATAGTTTAATATTTTGAAGAACTAGTCTTCAGTTTTCCAGCTAACAAAAAATTAACTGTATTTATATCTCTTTCTTAATTAATTGATATGTTTTATTCAGAGCTCATCACCATTAATGCGGATACCTTAAATACATAATTTATATTTTACTTTCTTATTTTTATATATTTATGTTTTAAAATTTATTTTATAATTCATATATTTGCTCAGTAAATTTGAAGTTTAGCCTCCTTAGAACCAATTTTTGTTAAATTTTGTACGATAACTTATTTTTAGCGCGGTTCCTCCCTCCCCCATAGGGAGGAACCCCGCTAATAAGGTTGATACAATGAAACAATCCGGAAGTGCCGACAAGAAAATTTCGCGTTTCAGAACCCCTAGAGACCGAAAATAACGGTGGTTCAAATTTGTATATATATATATATATATATATATATATATATATATATATTTGTCTGTTCGCTCATTTCTGGCTTCCCTGATGGTCCGATTTTGATGAAATTTGGTACAAAAATCTGTCTTCCAATTTGAAAGGTCAAGTTCGTTGACCAGTAAAATCCGCCCACTGGAAGATGGCGTTTGGGGCGAAATTCGCGCCAAAAAAATCGTAACGCTTACGTTTTTGAGTTCATAAGCTTGTAAGTACTCCTTTTATAGGCTTCTTGGGCTAGGAAAACGAATGGAACCATTTTCAAGGCGATAGCTTTAACCGTTTTCGAGAAAACTGAAAAAATAATTTTTGAATGCCGTTTTTCCTTTGGGTACTTAGAATCATGGGATTCAGTTGAAACATTTACTGCATGTTCTACTTTCATTAAAACTAATATGTTGAAATTTTGGTTGTGTTTGGAGTTAAGGATGGGTTAGAATAAAATATTTTATTAACAGACAAAAAAGTTTTGGTAACTTTGTATACTTTCCTTAATATCTCGAAAAAGGTTGAGAATTTTGGAAACGGAAGAATACCATTAGAAAGCTTACTAAATGCTCTACAAAAAAGGTTCTAATGAAAGTTTTGATTAGGCGATGTCAATCGGAGAAATAAGTGATTTCGCTTATTCGAACTGTTCTTTTTGTCTTTGATTTTATTCCTTGTTATTTTTTAATTGCTTATAGTTGGATAATGTATTTGACAATAAAACAGATTAATTAAAATAAGAAAAACAATTCATTGTTAAAAATATATCAGGCTGTACCGTATGAAATGTCAGTTTTGGATTTGTCGATTTCCTTAAAATGTCTTGAAACTGTCGAGGCTCCTACTCCGAGTTCTTTAGCATATTCCCTAGTGTTTTTAATTGCTTATAGTAGTCAAATGTATTTGTCAATAAAACAGGATACGTATAATTAGAATCAATATTTTGTTTGTTAGAATTTGAAGATGCCGTATGAATATCTAGATTACAGTACTGGTGTTGATTTCGTTCTTTAGAATTATTCTTGGTATTCCCTATTTTCATCTGTTACCCATAGTTTTTTATTGTTAGTAGGTTTTTCTTATTGATTATAGAATATAAATCTATTTGGCTATAAAACAGGATACGTAAAATTAGTGACAATATTTCGGAGATTTCTGAGCGAAATACTTTTAAGATTTTCTACCACCACGAACGGCTTTTTTCCTCTATTTTTATCCACTATATTGGCTTTATTTTGCATATTATTCTATATAAGTTTTATTCAGCAGGGGATTCTGATGAAATGTCGTGTTTTTGCTGTGGATTTTAAATATGATGTATCTAAGATTGGATAACATTAGCGAGTCTACATAGTTAAGAACCGACGACGGAGGATTACTTCTTGCTATGATTTAGTCTACATATGTATATTAAGTCCTAAATCCAAAAAATAAACTTCACGACGGTTAGATACTATGAGCGAATATGGCGGTTCAATGCCCGTAGAAACAAGGGGGCCGCAGGAAATTTACCTGCTAAGAGTTAATCCTCAAGAGCTGTAAATATACCCCAGGTATCTGCCGACACAAATACAAAGCCTAGGTGGAGAGCACCCCAAAAACTCAGATCTAAACATAAGGTTATATACTAAATATTCATAAAGACTACTTAGTTGTAAACCGATTCATCAATTAGCAATCAATAGTTTTCAACAAAGGTTATATACTAAATATTGATAAAAAGTATTTAATTAGAAAAAAAACAATATTCCACAAGACTTGTTTTTGGTCCATTTGTGTCTACTCCATAGACTTAATTAGGTATATTATTCTATTGTAGTTGGGCAACTAAACTTTGTTTTATTTTGTTAAATAAAGTTTTTTTTCTTGACTTGTTATTCGTCAAGACTTTTATTTGTCCTTGTGTATTTACTAGATAGGTTTTATTCGGCATATTATTCTATATAGGCTATATTAGGCAGGGTATTCTACTCAATCTTTTGTACTTCTTCTTGATCCTTCTGTACATGGGCGTATATAAAAACAATTTCGGGGGGGGGGGGGGCTGAGACCATTTCCAGGGTATGGAATACTAAATATTTAGAGCTTGGAATAGTTTTAGGCAACTAAAACGCTATTACACGTAAAATAAAATATGTTTTATGAACTAAGTGATCTTATTTAATTTATTTTTAAGGATTTTACGAGAAGTTTTTATCATCAATTCAAAATTTCGGGAGGGGCTGCAGCCCCCTCAGCCCCCCCTCATATACGCCCATGCTTCTGTATCCTCTAGAAAGGCTTTATTAGGCATATTTTGTATTGATTTATAGAGCTTTGCTTTAGAATGAGAGCCAGATTCTGTAATTTCCGCTTCTGTGTACAAGTTAGCTACTGTCGGTGTCCCTGACGCCTTAATATCACTTTTATTCGAGATGTTCGAGAGGATTTTGACAATTTTCACGAGATATATAAAAAAAAAAATAAGTTTATTTCTTTTCTAAGCTTATCAAATGGCACTAGGGACATGAACGGAACCGCGCTAAGATGCTGCAGTTCCTGCGAGTCTGACTTTTTTAATTTTAAATATATGGTAATAATGAGTGAGAGCTGCCTAGAGCCCGATCTTCATGAAACTTTGTATACTTATTCATTTTGACCTAATTAAGAAGAAAAAATTAAAAATCACTCGCGGTCAGGCCTAGAACAGTACTTATTAAGCACTAAAGTTGAGTGTTATACAGGTTAAAAGCTGGTGTAAACGACGTATTTGTAAACACGCGCATGCGCGGTAATGTCAAGTTAGGAGAGCCAGAATTGACCTAACTCCGATTTTCCTAAAACTTCGTATACTTATTCAATTCAACCCAATTATGAATAAAAATGTGAAAAAAATATCACAAACGACTAATTGTTTTCCCCATTGTTATGATACAGCTCGTAATGTTATGATAAAACTCGTTTATAGCCTGTTTATCAGTCAACTTTAGTGCTTAATAAATACTGTTCTAGGCCTGACCGCGAGTTACTTTTAATTTTATCTTCTTAATTAGGTCAAAATGAGTAAGTATACGAAGTTTCATGTAGATCGGGCTCTGGGCAGCTCTCACTCATTATTACCTAAATATATATTTATTTCGCATTATGGGTATATGCTCGCTCAAGAAGATATCAAAACTAGTCAATACAACTCGCTAAAATTAATAGAATTCTCCCCATTTTAGCGAGTTGGATTGATTAGAGTTTTAATATCTTCTTGAGTGAGCGTAAGCGCATGGCATGTATTTCTTTATAAATAACTGATGGTAAATTTATTCTTACTCTTTGTTATTTGCTTTAATGTTCACAAAGTCATTTTTATGTAATTTTCAAAACTGTATATTTAAATTGCACATTGCAATAATGAAATTAAAGGAGAAAATCGCTTTGTTGCGAAGCTCCTAAAATAAAATAAAATAAAAAAAGATGGTAAATTTCAATTAGGTTTCTTCATTACAAACTCTTTTATACCCGCACATGCCCATGTTTACAAATATAGTTGTTTATGCTAGCTTTCTTAATCCGCATGACAGTGAACTTTAAGGCTCGGGCACACAGAATGTGATTATATTGCGGCGGGCCCCAATCCAAGGATTGTCGTAGCGGTATTATTTGTGACGTGGTGTCTTTGTGAGTAATACAGTAATCTGGTTCCCTTCTTGAGAACAGATCACGCGGTAAATCTGTAATTTTTTACAACCATTCCGCGGGTAAAGCGATAAGAGACATGCTCGCATTGACAGATCGTCCATTGTTTGACGGAGCTAATGAAATACTGATTATTACAAGTAGATCGCCTCCCACCTTTGGTCAGAGATTGCTGCCCGCCACGGTACAGATCACATTCTGTGTGCCCGAGCCTTTAGTGCTAGTTTAATATATACAATGAAATTGTCCCAAAGAGATCTATACAGCATTTCTAGTAGATGTCGATGCTCATGTTATTGAGGAGCCACCCGTTTTTCTCTATCCCCTCCAATTCTTATAAAATTAGAGATTACGGTGGCAACATCTGTAATAGTGAAGGAATTGAAGACATTTAAACAATTTTCCACGGTTTTATTCCTATTTAGGTTGAAATTAATTAACATGTGAAGTTTTAGGATCATCTTGTGTTGGGGCAGTAATTAAATAGTTGAAAAAGAAACTATTCACGATTCAGATAGTGATGAAGAGGCCGATTACCTTTTATTTTGTTAGTACTAATCCTTTTCTTTAATAAATTGACAGTTTCTTATATATGAGAGCAAATGTTAGCATATTTAAATGTACTGAAGTGTATTTTTTTAATAGACATTTATTTAAGTGATGCTTTAGAATGGTTCCTCCCTCCCTCCATAGCGAGGAAACCCGCTTATGAGGTTGACCTTACGACGCAATCCGGAAATCCCGACTACAAAATTTCTCGTTTTAGACCCCATGGATCACGAAAATATGTGCGGTTCAAATTTATATATATATATATATATATATATATATATATATATATATATATATATATATATATATATAGCTCAATACCCGTGCTTCGTCACGGCCGATAAGTAGTTATTTTATTGCGTTAAATAATGTTTCATTAAAATTACGTTACTTTACAATTTTGTGCAGTACATTATAGCACGGTTCCCGTCATACTATATGTTATTCAATGGGCGTTAAAATTTAAAAGTTTATGTTTCCAAAAAGTTATTTGGAAACACCCATTATATTTGCGAGCATTACCAAGGTTATAGGCGAGGAGGCTGTGCAAGGAAAGCCTAGAAGGATAGGCTTGCCATACATCACGGTTTGACCGGGACTGTCCCAGTATTTTGCAATTGTTTCGGTGTCCCGCCCGTTTTAATCAATGTCCCGGAAAAGGCTGTAAGATGTAAAAAGTAATGAATTCATGTTTATAAGAATCTTTTATAAATCGGTTACTTTTCTACAATCAACATTTTTACTACTGCTCTCAGTGTCAAAGAAATGAGAAGTAATCTAACTGTTAAACGCTGGAACTACCTGCACAGCGCTGCCAGCTGCCAGACACTACTATTTGGCTGAGAGATTTTTTTAAGAAAATCAAGTAGCAAAAAAGGTTCCGTCCTTATTTTTAATGTTTGTTCGCACTCCTGATAGCTCAAAAATGGTCTGATTTTGATGAAATTTGATAGAAAAACCTTTCATATAATTTGAAAGGTCAAGTTTGTTAACCACCAGAATCCGTCCTCCGGAATATGACTTTCGGAGTGAAATTGGCGCAAAAAAGTATCGGAACGCTTATGTTTTTGAGTTCATATGCATGCTGGTACTCGTTTTATAGGTTTCTTAACATAGTGAAACCTATAGGTTTCTTAACATAGTACCTGGGCGAAACGCTGTCAATGCGGGGTGCTCATAAATAAATTATAAAAAAAAAAAAAAAAAAAAAAAAAACAGTGAAACCATTTATAAAGCAATATCTGTAATCATTTTTGAGAAACATTGAAACATATTTTTCCGAACTAATTTTTAGTTTAGGTATTCAGAAATGATTAATTTATTTGAAACTTGTTCCAGACGTTTAATATTTATCAAGATAAATAAATTTTGGTTCCGTTTGGAGTTAAGTAAGTACTAGAAATAAGTATTTCATTAACAGGCATGAAAAGTTATAGGATTTTCGTATATTTTCTAAAATGTCAAACGGTTATGAAATTGTGGAAGGTGGCCAATCGAAAGCTTACTGAATTCCCTACAAAAAAGGATCAGATGTAATTTTCGATGGGGTGATGTCAATCCGAGAAATAAGTGCTCAAAACTTCAAAATTGTAAGTTTTGTTTTATTAACAGGGTTTTGTCACTGTTTACCTAATGTGTTTACTGCTTATTGTTTTTTTAATTGCATTTAATAGTAAAATTTGTATTTTAATAAAATCAAGGTATGAAAACGAGAAACACATTGGTAATAGTGTTTTCCATGGAGAACGTTCTCATTTTTATGCTCATTTAGGTTGAAATGAATCAGTAAGTGAAGTTTTATGAAAATCTGAGTCAGGGCACTAATTGCCCAAAATTACTGTAGTAGTAAACGTACAAATGAATAGGAATACAGTGAAACATGGATAATTCGAACTTTGATAATTCGAAATCGTCTTTAATTCGAATATGTCTCTTGGCCCCTAGAATTTAGGATATAAACAATGCAAAAAAATCATGTTTAATTCGAATAAAATTTTGGATAATTCGAATTTTTTACGAGTCTGTACCTCCAATGGAAAGCGGACAGAGAGGCGGTCGATCTTAAACCTTGTGAAAATATTCTCCCCTCGGGTAAGAATGATAGTAAGATACGAATGTTGGTGTTCCGGGACAAGAAGCGGGGCGGTCTCATAGTCTAGTTCTTGGACTCTAGGAGTTCTGCAAAGTGGTGGGCCCCGCTTCCTCCCTTCCAGGGGTTGTTATAGTTACATCCTGTCGTTTCATCCTAGAATTCCCTTCCACCATCCCTCCCATCTTCATTTCTTATTCAGTTATAAGTCAGTCAGCGCCTAGATCTGTTGTATTGTTTGTGCCTTGAATTTCTGTTGTACAGTGCAGTTCAGTGAGTTCTTGATTTAAGATTTCGAAGCCTAGAAGTTATAAAACTTCAACGTTGCCAGAGAAAATAGCTGCGATTAAAGAAGTTGAAAAAGGAATAAAGAATAAATCTGAAATTACCAAGGACTTTGGCATTCTTCCTAAAACTTTACCAACTTACCTGAAAAATAAAGAAAATAAATATTCTTGCCCATGAAAATGAATTTTTTTCAAAACAATAGACTTTTATTAGCGCGGTTCCTCCCTCCCCCATAGGGAGGAACCCCGCTTATAAGGTTGATACAATGAAACAATCCGGAAGTGCCGACTAGAAAATTTCGCGTTTCAGAACCCCTAGAGACCGAAAATAACGGTGGTTAAAATTTGTATATATATATATATGTATATATTTATTTATATATATATATATATATATATATATATATATATATATATATATTTGTCTGTTCGCGGATTTCTGGCTTCCCTGATGGTCCGATTTTGATGAAATTTGGTACAAAAATCTGTCGTCCAATTAGAAAGGTCAAGTTCGTTAACCAGCAAAATCCGCCCAATGGAAGATGGCGTTTGGGGCGAAAATCGCGCAAAAAAAATTGTAACGCTTACGTTTTTGAGTTCATAAGCTTGTAAGTACTCGTTTTATAGGCTTCTTTGGCTAGTAAAACGAATGAAACCATTTTCAAGGCGATAGCTTTAACCGTTTTTGAGAAAATTGGAAAAATACTTTTTGAATACCGTTTTTGGTTTGGGTACTTAGAATCATGGGATTCAGTTGAAACATTTTCTGCATGTTTTACTATCATTAAAACTAATATGTTGAAATTTTGGTTACGTTTGGAGTTAAGGAAGGGTTAGAATAAAATATTTTATTAACAGACATAAAAAGTTTTGGTAACTCTGTATATTTTCCTTAATATCTCGAAAAAGGTTGAGAATCTTGGCAAACGAAAGAATACCATTAGAAAGCTTACTAAATGCTCTACAAAAAAGGTTCTGATGAAAGTTTTGATTAGGCGATGTCAATCGGAGAAATAAGTGCTTAAAACATTAAAGTAATGGATTTTGCTTATTCGAACTGTTCTTTTTGTCTGTTTTTATTCCTTGTTATTTTTTAATTGCTTATATTTGGATAATGTATTTTACAATAAAACAGATTAGGCAAAATAAGAAAAACAATTCATTGTTAGAAACATAGCTTGCCAAGAGGAAAAGATTCGATGACGTCTTTTGAATATTTTCAATTGCCTTTATGATGTTGGTTTTTTTATTTTATTTTTTAATTGATTTTATCTGTAGAATTATTACTATAGTAAAAGAACACAGGAATATGTGAAAATTTTTGATATTTTCCAATTCATTGAAACGTATGAAATGAAGTATCGCTAGAAGAGGTTTCTAGGGTCTTGCGGACCCGACCCTAACCCCAGGTATAGCCATAAAACCCTTTGAACAAATGCCGAGGAAAATATTATCTGTTTCTATTCTATGCTTTTCAAATGAGAATAGGGATATGAACAAGAACCGGGGTCTCCCGTGGTCTAATGGCTAGCGCCTTGGATTCATAAGCGGGAGATGGTGGGTTCGATTCCCAACCTCCGGCAGGAATTTTATCATCCCACGGCTCGCTGGTAAAATTCCTCGCTAAACCCTAGATGTCAGCGCTAATGACCTAGATGTAGATGAGCCGTAAAAAAAAAAAGAAAAAAAAAAAAAAAAGAAAAAAAGAACTGGAACCGCGCTAAGATGACGCAGTTCCTGCGAGTCGGACTTTTTTTTACTTTTTTGATAAATTATTTATTACTTATGTACGTAATCATCAATTCATGAAAAGTTTGTTTTCTTTAAATAAAAAGTTTTTTTTTAAATTAAAAAATGTGAAAATATGAAGTTCTGATTTTTTAGCCCTTTATTTTCAAAATCTTTTGTAATTCGAATTTTGGATAATTAGAAATTTTTTTATCTGCCCCCAGGGGTTCGAATTATCCAAGTTCTACTGTATATTCTCTTTACTAAGCAAAAAATAAGCTCCCCCACCACCACTCTGCTACACCATTGTCCTTTGACAAATCATTTAAACAAGACAACAAGTGTTTAATGACAAGTTAGGGTAATTTTGAAGTTAAGGGGCATCCTCACCGATTTTTTTTTACTGATTGCTCTATAAAGTAAGTTGATGCACTAAACAAGACAACAAGTGTTTAATGACAAGTTAGGGTAATTGTGAAGTTAAGGGGCATCCTCACCGATTTTTTTTTACTGATTGCTCTATAAAGTAAGTTGATGCACTAAACAAGACAACAAGTGTTTAATGACAAGTTAGGGTAATTGTGAAGTTAAGGGGCATCCTCACCGATTTTTTTTTAATGATTGCTCTATAAAGTAAGTTGATGCACTAAACAAGACAACAAGTGTTTAATGACAAGTTAGGGTAATTGTGAAGTTAAGGGGCATCCTCACCGATTTTTTTTTACTGATTGCTCTATAAAGTAAGTTAATGCACTAAACAAGACAACAAGTGTTTAATGACAAGTTAGGGTAATTGTGAAGTTAAGGGGCATCCTCACCGATTTTTTTTTACTGATTGCTCTATAAAGTAAGTTGATGCACTAAACAAGACAACAAGTGTTTAATGACAAGTTAGGGTAATTGTGAAGTTAAGGGGCATCCTCACTGATTTTTTTTTACTGATTGCTCTATAACGTAAGTTGATGCACTAAACACGAACCCATTAAAAAAAAAAAAAAAAAAAAAAGTCAACTAGGAAAAAAGTTATTAAGCAGTAAAGTTCACTGTTATGCAGGTTAGGAAAGCTAGTGTAAACGATATTTGAAAACATGCGCTTGTGAAGCAATATAAAATTGGGAAATAAATACCTCTCATTTGAAATGTTGATAAATTATTTATTGAAAAATAATTACAATTTTTAAGTGCCTCCTCACCCGTCATTTATGGGCATACGTGCTACGCTTTTCTGCTCGCTTTGCTCGCTCATGAAAGTATCTAAACTCTAGCTGATCCAACTTTCTAAAATTAATAAAATTCTATTAATTTTAGCGAGATGGATTGTCTAGAGTTTTGATATATTCTTGAGCGATGGGATCGAATAGTATATGCGCCCACAATGCGAAATAAATATAACTACTTCATCCTTCTTTTAGCCTATCACCTAAGCATCTTCTAATCTTTCATTTTTGGCAATGAAATGAAAGATTATTTCTATTTAACTCTAATTTCTTGCCACTTTTTCAACAAATACAAATCTCACAAAGGCTTTATATCTGAATTATCTTTTAATTGCTAGTTGTGTTGATTTTATTATTTACGAATAGAGCTTCACCCGGTTCTTGAAATATATAATTTTTGATTTCATCAAACCTTATTCGTATATTAATTGAATTTATGCATTGTGCAAGTAGATTAATATCTATTAAAAAAGCAATGTAAAGTCCTACAATCTACGTTGCTATTTGTAATTGTTGGAGGCTAAAGCTGGTGTGCCTGGCCGCCTATTTGCAGGGTCGTACTCAGATTAGTCTCTCCAGCCATATTTTTGCTGTTTATATTTTTCAGTCACAGTTTGAATCTTGTTTAGTGCGGTCGGTATAAATAGCCTTCTTATATATGAGTGACGATGCACCTCTTTTTCGGTTTGACGAAGAGATAAGGCAAATGCTCCAGGAGAACACAGATGAAGATTTTGGGGATATTTCTTCAGATTCATTTCCATGATAGAAACTTTATTTTAGTTTAGCATAAAATTACAAGTATAAAGGACATTTGAGATTATATGTTATTTATTTATTTTTTTATTAAGGTGCTTCTACAACCCAGGTCATTAGCACCATTTTTGGTTGTTATATATTTGTAATTATATGTTATATGTTGTAAATATATAACAAGAGGATGCTGAGAGAGAGGAAAGAGTCGAACAGTAGTGAGGTTGAGACGAGGAGAGATTGGCGAGTGTACAGGGGAAGTTAGACGGATAAAAATTGAGCTTACTGGGCGCTGTGAGTCGTTTCATTTACTAGCAATGAAATGGTTAAGGATGAAATGAAAAAACTGAATAAAACAATATAAACATTCTTATCAGTGCACATTATAAAATGATATTAAAAAAATTAATAATAATTACACAGTTGTTAGATATGTAATTATAATTTATTTTACTCCAGATGTGTCTCTGCGATGCCTTAAATGGAAGAACTTGTGATGTCTGGACTCTCTACCAGATATGCGTTGGCAGGTCTCGCCAACTGGAGACATCTTAAGGTACTTCAGCTACACTCAAATCTACCAGCCCCCCCAGCCCTTATTGCATCAACTTCTTCCAATGTAAGTTGCACATTACTTTTAATGTTTTTTTTTAAATATTTGTTGAAGCCTAACTTATAAAATTTCTAAAGGAAAATTTGGTTCAATAACCCTACTGCAAGAGTGGCTTATCTTTGATCATACCTATCCTAAGTTTCTTAATCAGTAAGTGTGAATTCATTTTTTTTTCAAACAAAGTATGCAATTTGAAAAAAAATAAAATATTTCAATAATGCTTTTATTAAAACAATTGTCCTACAAAACCTAGCCAAATGGCCTTTTTTCATGATGTATCATGAAAGGAGGCCATTCATTGGTAAATATGATCCATATTTATCCTGAGACAGCTCAACCTCTCCATCTTCTGCCAACAAAGACCCGTCAACTCCTTGCAACCTCACTCTTATTCCTCAGTTTGACTATGGTTGTTTGGCGCACGATGGATTTCTTGCGATCTCGAGGCAAAATTCAAACGCCCCATGAACTGTTTCATTCTTCTTATCCTCTGGACCCCCTGAGACTCCCACATATCAAATTTCTATCACGAGTTAAATTCACTATTCCCTGTTTATCGTCACTGATATGTCTTCTCAGCTGTAATTGTTGCTATGGTTACAGATGTTCTTTTGTTAACAATTGAATTGCTTTGTAAGAGTCAGTGAAAAAGAATATAGTAATGTTTTGGTTTACTTGAAGTGTTGTTTATTTTAATGTGGTAAAAACATAACAAATTGGCGACGAGGATAAAAAGAAGAAATGGAAATCAAGGTTCCTGAAGAAATAAGAAAGTTAAAGCTTTCTAGAGCTTGTATCAAGAGTAAGTTAACTCACTTAGGAAAATATCTGGACCAAGGGAAGCCAGATTTTCAAGAAGATATAAGTGTAAGATTGACTCTTTTAGAACCAAATTGGGAAAAATTTAATGACATTCAAGAGAAAATAGAATTGCTAACTATTGATGAGGAATTTGAAAATGAAATTGAGCATTGCCATAGAGTGGAAGATATCTTCACAGAATTGAAGGTAAGGCTCAAGCAGTATTTAAATTCTGAAACTCTGAATGGACCTAATTGTGAAACTAGAGATCAAGTTAAGTCCTCCCTAGTAAGTACTACTGCTAACCTTAATTTTGTTCCATATGATGAGCAGGAGTCATTCACTAATTTTGTGAATAGATTAAATGTTTTTATGCATTTAAAAGGGATAAATGATGAACAGATTAAAGTCTACACACTCCTACATGCATTAACTCCACTTGTACATCAGAAACTGTATGACCTCTGTTCACTTGAGAATCCATTGTCTAAAACCTACATAGAATTAGTCAGCCTATTAAAGAGTTATTTAGAGCCTCAAGCCAGTCTCTTGACACTGGAGCAGCCCTAAGTGTGATATCTCTAAAAGAATTCGACAGTCTTGACATTGGAAATGCGCAGAAACAGAAAACAGCTGTGGAACTTCGCACATACACTGGTGAAGTTATAAAACCCAAAGGGTTTGTGTTTGTTAGATGCAGATACAAAGAGCAATCCTTTATAGGGAAACTATTTATAGTGAATCAAGATGTTGATGCCATTCTTGGAAGGGATTGGCTAAGGGAGGTAAAACTGGATTGGTCTGAAATAAAATCAGTAGTTGTCACGGAAGGGCTACAGCTTACCAAATTACTGGAAGAATTCGATGATGTTTTCCGATCTGAAATCGGAGAAATTCCAAATGAAAGGGCCAGATTGCATATAAGTCAAGATTCAAAACCAGTATTTATAAAACCAAGAAAAGTCCCCTACTCACTGATACATAAGGTGGAAAATGAACTCCAGAGGTTGGAAAACCTAGGAATCATTTCAAAAATTGAACGCTCGGCTTGGGGCACTCCTATTGTACCCGTTGTGAAGGCAAATGGAAATATCAGAATCTGCGCTGATTATATTTATTTATTTATTGATAAGGCTTCGCAATTTGGCGAATCGCCTGGTCAATTGTTACATATTAACAAATATTTAAGTTATTTTCATACAAATATGTTCTTATTCTAAAATGTACTAGGGAACAAAAGTTATACAATAGCAAAATAGAAAAGAATGAGTGAGTTCAGAACAAACAAAGAGAAATAAAAAATAAGGGAATAAAAAAACAAAAAAAAGTAAATAAATAAAAAAAAATAATAATAAATAAATAATATATATATAAACAAAGTGGCAACAAAATGTTTTGGGCGTAGCTTTATGTATATATATATATATAATATATATATATATATATATATATATATATATATATATATATATATATATATATATATATATATATATATATATATATATATATATATATATATATTCATTCATTCATTTATGTAATATCAAATTTTATTGATTTGCGGGTATGTTAAATTTTGTTGTAGGCATTAATGTGTTTTAGATATATTAGTATAGTGTTTGTGTGTATACTGTCAAGTGTGAGTAGCTCCTGGATGTCGTGAGGTATGTCAAGGTGATTACGTTGTCTGCATTCTGTCAATATGTGTTTTACTGTAAGTGTTGTATTGCAGTATTTACAAACTGGTTTGTCCGTTCTGTCCATAAGGTAAGAGTGTGTCTGGAAAGTATGTCCAATACGTAGTCTTGTTAATATTACTTGTTCTCGTCTTGTCAGGGTACTCTTTTATTAGTCAACCAAGGTTTAATAGTTGGTTTTATTTGTCGTAATTTATTATCTGTTTGCGTCCAGTATCTTTGCCAGTCAGTGAGTACTTGTTGTTTTACAGTCACGTATAAGTCATCAGGCGTCATTTTGTTTGTCGTGTGTTGTCTTTTGGGTCGCTAATTTTGCATGTTCGTCAACCTGAGTACTTTGTGAAATTCCTGTATGTCCGGGTAGCCATGTCAATGTTATGTGTTTGCTATGATGGATGTGTGATTGTATGAGTATTTGTGTTATCAGTGGATGGTTGCTGTAAATGTTTCGCATGGAGAGTAAAGAGCTTAATGAGTCTGTAAAAATCATAATCTCATGTTTAGTGGTGTCCTGTAATTTAGAAAATGCTAGAAGTATGGCTTGGAGTTCTGCAGTGTATATGCTGGAGTCGTCATGTAGCTTTAATAGGTATGGCGTATTATCAATTACAGCTGCAGCACCTGTCCTTGAATCCATTTTGGATCCGTCGGTAAAAATAAACAAAGTTTGGGGATTAGTTGAAATTATTGGTTTAAAAACATTTTGGTAGATAATCAAAGAAGTTGGGTCTTTCTTTTTATATTGAGTTAATGTCAGATTAATGTTTAAGTTCTTTACCCTCCATGGGGGGTGTGGAAGAATTGTGTTAGTGTAAATAGGACTTTGTAATGATGTTGAAGTGTTAGTATCTAATAAATGACGAATAATTAATGGTTTTGCTTGGGGGTTATTTTGTAAATAATTATTTTGAAATGGATTTTTTAAAAACTTAAGTTACGCATGGACTGTTTAGTGCTTTTGATTTTCAAATAAATTTCAAGTTGAGGATACGCCGTCTATACTCCAATGGAGGTTCCCCGGATTCTACGCAGAGACTGTCTACAGGACTTGATCTAAAAGCCCCAGTTGCAATTCTTAGACCTGTGTGATGTATAGAGTCTAGGATTTTGAGTGAGCTTGTCCTGGCAGAAGAATAAGCTACACACCCATAATCCAGCAGTGATCTGGTGAAGGAACGATAAAAGTTAAGCATTATACTTCTGTCAGCCCCCCATTTTGTATTAGCAAGTATTCTCAGTAGATTCAAGGATTTTTTGCATTTACTGACAATATTTTTCAAATGAGGAATCCATGTTATTCGCTTGTCAAAAGTGAGTCCCAAAAATGTCAGAGTGTTAGTAATATTGATGTTCGTCTGATTTAAAGTTAAGTTACTTAAAAAAATCGTCCTTTTCCTTGTAATAATAATTTGTTTGGTTTTTTCAATTGAGAACTTGAAACCAGTTTTAAAACACCATTTTTCGAGTCCATGTATAGTCTTTTGTAAGTGTATTTGTGCTGTTCCGATGTTCGAAAATGTAGTGTAGATGAGTAAGTTGTCAGCAAACAAACAGTATGATACTTCGTTGGGGATACAGCTCGTGATTGAATTCATCGCTATGTTAAACAATGTTGTGCTCAGTACACCCCCTTGAGGCACTCCATTCTCCTGAGGGAAAGCATCAGACAAAGCTGTACCTATCCTTACTCGGAATGTTCTCTGGGAAAGATAACTAGTTAAAAATATAATAATATTTTCTTCTACGCCCCAGTCTTTCAATTGTGAGATAATTAACCTTCTCCAGACGTATCATATGCCTTCTCAAGATCAAATGACACGGCAAGCACTGATTGTTTGTGAAGAAATGCATTTAATATGTCACTTTTCATTCTTGCAATGTGATGCATCGTCGAATGATGTGGTCTAAATGCACACTGAAATGGTGACAAGTAGTTACCATTTTCAAGAAACCACAGAAGTCTCTTGTTAATCATTTTTTCCATGATTTTACTGATGCAGCTGGTTAATGATATCGGTCTAAAACTGGAGGGCTGTTTTCTGTCTCCCAGGTTTAGGCACAGGAATGACAATAGCCTCATTCCAAGAAAAAGGATAGGTATTGTTCGTGAACATCTCATTAAGCAAACAAAGCAGAACAGAATGGCCATTGCTGGGTAAATTTTGTATCATGTCGTATGTGATTTGATCAGGTCCAGGAGAAGTTAGCCGTACATTGTCTAAGGTTAGTTTAAGTTCATGTAAAGTAAATGCGTCATTTAGAGGGTGGTCTTGTATAACAGTAGAAAGGGCAGTAAGTTCAGTAATCCTTTTGTGTTCCAGGAAAGGTTGTGTATAGTGGTCGCCACTAGATATGGTACTAAAGTATGTTCCTAGAATATTACTCATAGTCCGTTGGTCAGTAATGATGGTCCCGTTATGTTCAAGTCCAGTCACTGGGGGTCGATATTTTTTATGAGTTATTTGATTAATTTTATTCCATATGTCAATTGTACTAGATTTTTCTGAAAGACTTGATACAAAAGTCACCCTGCTTTAACAAACTGCTTTAAGTAACACTGCTTTTTACTCTGCTTTATAACCCACTGTGCTTTGGCATTTTTTCGTTTGTAATCCTGAAGGTTACTGAATGACGGTTCCCTGCAGAATAAATAGAGTGCGCCTTTTCGGTCTCTTACAGCTACTTTACATTCATCATTCCACCAAGGAACGGGTGATCGTCTGTACGTTTGTGAAGTCCTGGGAATACTAACCTCTGCAGCTTGTAACATAACAGAGGTTAGTTTGTCTAAGGAGTCTACATTCAAGGAGTTTAATGTGTTATGTATGAAATTTTGATAGGAGTTCCAGTCTGCTTTTTTAGTATTGAATCGAGGTACTGTATTGAAGAGAGGTGTTTGATTGTTGAATGAAATGTGGATTGGAAAGTGATCACTTCCGTGGGAGTCTTGATCGACATCCCAGGAAAAGCGTGTGGTTAATGACGGAGTGCAAAGACTAACGTCAATGTTTGTTAAAGTTCCTGTCCTGGGGCAAAGGTGTGTTGGTGAGTCAGTGTTTAGAGGAATCAGGTCAAATATCTCAAAAATACTTCTGAGCTGGTTTCCTTTACTGTTAGATGATGGTGAGTGCCACATAGTGCTTTGGGCGTTAATATCACCCATAAGAACAAATGGTGATGGTAGTTGGGTCAGTAGGTCTTGAATTTTGTGTATGTCTAGTGGTTCACTGGGTGGAGGATAAATGGAACATATTGTGACTCTGAAAGGCAGGTGTACTGACACTGCTACTGCTTGGAGTGTTGTTCTTAGCGGGATAGGTTCGCTGTATATAGCATTATTGACATATACAGCTACCCCTCCACAAGCTCTACCTCCCAAGAAGTAATCTAACCTATAAGTTGTAAAACTGAATAAGCTGACGTCTTTACCAGGTGTTAAGTGAGTCTCTTGTAGAGCTACAACTAGGGGCTTTTTCTCGTTCAATAAGTATTTAAGATTTCCCAAATGCGCCTGAATACCGTTTATATTCCATTGGAGTATAGTCATTGCTTAACCTGTAAGTAAAACAAAAAATAAGTACAATAATAATAGAGGGAAATAAACAAATGAATAAGTGAATAAATCATAAAGTAAGGATATAACTAATAATATACAAACAATAAAAAAGTCATAATTGTAAAAAACTAGGTTATTTTCTTCCGATTCCTGTATCTTGGATTTCCATTAGGCGGGATCTTTGAGTCATCTAGTTCTGTGAGTGTTTCCGTGTCACTAGATATTGGTGGCACGTGATCTTCGTCATCCTTCAGTGATTCTTCGTGTCCATTTTCTTTCTTCTTGTTTTTGGAGTTAATGGTTTGCGATTTAACATCCTTGATTTTAGTCGGAGGAGTAATGTCCTTAACTTTTTTCTTCGATGATTCTTCTGTGGGTGGTTTTTGTATTTGAACCAAAGATTTCAGGAGCATATTTTCCATAACCTCCATCCTCTTACTCATTTGTAGAATCAATTCCGTTAATTGAGGAGAATTATTGGGTTCTTGTACTTTACTCGCTGCTCTGGAGCCATAAGATACTTGCTTCGATTTCAGGTATGTCCGTTTAGCTTCTGGGTAACTTAACTTGTTACAGGCCATTAGCTTTTTAATTTCATATTCTTGAGAGTAAACAGGACAAGTTTTTGTAGTGGTAATGTGGTTACCTTCACACAAACAACACTTAATTCCATTACATGGACCATCATGTCGCGGTTCACTACAGGTCCTGCAAACAGGATCCTTCTTACAGGATGACATATGATGATTTAAAAGTCCACAAGTAAAACATATTAACGGCTGAGGGATATATTGCCTTACAGTAACTGATAGGTAGCCAACATAGATACGGCTAGGAAGTTCTGGAGTGTCGAATGTTACAAGGAATAAACATGATTTCTTGGGGTCTCTTCCTATTTTCTTCAGTCCTATTACTCCTTGATCTTTCAGCTCAAGAGCAATTTCTTCCTCAGAATGATCTCTGATCTCCGGACAGAAGAAAACTCCTTTAGAATAATTCAACGTTTTAAGAGCTTCAACCGAGATATTGACGCCGTTAAATTGTTTTTTCCTAAGTATTTGTGTTGCAACGATATGATTGGGGCAGTCCAGGAGAAGTAAGCCAGTTTTATATTGTTTTCGAACATTAATTTCTTTTGAGAAGGAGCAAACCCACTTATTAATTATAAATGGACTAATAAGGTTAAAGTTTTTACCTGTGGTTTCCATGGTTTCCATTTTCACTACAAGATATCTTGGTACTGAACTTACCATGTTTTCAGAATTTTCACAAATTTCAAACCAGGATCTCTTCTTCATAATTTGTTCACTATCACTATAAATTTATTATAAGGTTACCCTTAATAAATTTATCACGGACAAAAAATATCCGATACCTAGAATTGAAGATATTTTTGTGAAAACGACTGGGGGACGGTTCTTTTGCACATTAGACATCAGCAATGCCTATTTACATATGAGGATGGACGAGAAAAGTAGCAGGTTGCAAACTCTAAGCACACATAAAGGTCTATATAAAGTGAATAGGCTTATGTTTGGAGTAGACATGCGCGCCGAGGCAAAATTTGCCGGCGGCGGCGCGCTGGACTAAAATGGCTGGCGGCGGCGGCGCGCGCGGCGTGGGCTATTTTTTAACCCCCAAAGGAGATGTAAAAAATTTAATCACAGTATATGTATATGTATATATATATATATATATATATATATATATATATATATATATATATAAATATTTGTCCGCTATTTCACAGGCTTAAAAATGTTCAGATTTTGAAGAACGTTGTAACAATAACCGTCTAATTTGAAACGTCAAGTTTGTTCACCAGCAGAATCCGTCCTCCGGGGGGTTTTGGTACGAAATTTGCGCGAAAAAAAATCGTAGCGCTTACATTTTCGGGTTTATATGCTTACGTATACCGCGTTTCGTTACAATACAGCAGAAATTACGACCGGTATGAGTATATTAGAACTTTAGGTCCGGAGTAAACCCCCCTCCTAATGAACCGATTTGGTTTATTTTTACAGCGTATTTCTCTCTTTAGATCAACATAACGAATACCGAGTTTCGATGAAATATAACAAAAACTACGGCTGGCATCGTCAAATTAGTGTTTTGGGTGCGGTGTAAACCCCCTCCCCCTCCCGGTGGACCGCTTTTGGAGGTTAACGAACTCGTTCAATCGTTTGCTAATTGAACCGCTGTATACCATGTTTCGTGAAGAAAGAACAAAAACAAAAACTCTGGCCGCAATCGTGTCCAGATAGACACAAACACACACACACACACACACACACACACACACACACATATATATATATATATACATATATATGTATATATATATATATATATATATATATATATATATATACATACATACATATCTATTAGGTGGTTCATTTTTCAAAAATTCCGTCATGAGTGCAACCTCAATAGCTTTCCTTTGGAGGAAAGTGCTAAAAGATAAAAAATATAGTAGCTACTATCGTTAGTCATGAACTATCGATATAGCGACGGTAACTATCGACTATCACCCATCCCTACCATCAATCGGCGTGCCGACTGAATAGGCTCGGCGGCGGCGCCGCTAAAACCCGTCGTGGCGTAGCGGCGCCGGCGCGGCGCGCATGTCTAGTTTGGAGTTAAGGTTGCTCCTTCACTTTGGTAGAGATTTATGGACACCATGTTGCAAGGAGTTGATGGAGTGGCATGCTTATTCGACAATTTAATAGTCCAGGGCTCGACGGTCGAGGAAACATTAGCCAGGCTCAAGATGGTGTTAAGCCTCATCAGAAAATATAACCTCCGCCTAAACAAGGATAAGTGCAGTTTCTTTCAAAAAAGTATAAAATATTTAGGCCATATTATAGATGAAAAGGGACTTCATAAATGTGGGGCTAAAACTGAAGCTATTGAAAAGACCCCAATCCCTAAGAACATAAGTGAATTAAGAACCTTCCTGGGTATGGCAACTTACTATAGTAAATTTATCCCAGGATTTTCAACCATCGTACACCCATTGTGTCGATTACTTCAGAAAGGACAAGACCTACAGGTTGACAGAAGAATGTCAGAAGAGTTTCAGGACATTGAAGAAGGAAATCATGAGTGAAAGGGTGTTAGTCCATTTCAATCCCATCCTCGTCGCCAATTTGTTATGTTTTTACCACATTAAAATAAACAGTGCTTCAAGTAAACCAAAACAAGTAAACATAACGCAAGACAATTTACTTCTCATGAATTTCAGGAATTTTAGATACAGAATGGAGTGGTACATAAAAGGTCTGCTCCATTCCATCCAGCTACAAATGGGCAGGCTGAGAGATTTGTGCAAGCAATTAAAAATTCCTTGTATGCCATGCAGAACGAGAAGGGGAATATACACTGGAAACTTTCCCGTCTCCTCATGCATTTACGAGAGGCTCCTAATGCTACCGGAAGTTCTGCTTACAAACTAATGTTTGATAGAGAAATAAGGTCAAGACTTGCGGTTATGTTCAAAACCAAAAACGGGGAACCACTGGAAATGAAACAAGCTCGAGAGGATGAAACAAGAGCCAGAAGATTTCAGGTTGGAGACCGCGTTCAAGCTCGGAACTATACAGACAGACACAAAAAGTGGAGTTTTGGTATTGTTGTGGCAAAGACTTTCATTATGAGATTAAGATAGATAAGGGACCCATTTGGAGGAGACACGTCAATCAAATGCTACCCACAAAATTTAAGGGGGAGGATTGATATGTCTTCTCAGCTGTAATTGTTGCTATGGTTACAGATGTTCTTTTGTTAACAATTGAATTGCTTGGTAAGAGTCAGTGAAAAAGAATATAGTAATGTTTTGGTTTACTTAAGTGTTGTTTATTTTAAATGTGGTAAAAACATAACAGTCACAAATAACTCCTCGACCTCTTTTTTTTACCAAGAAATTAAATCCCAAAGACCTTATATCTCTCAACTCCTTTAATTTAAATCTTCTTTTCACTTCCAGACACCCACTCTCGTCTTTCTGATTGTTATATTCCTTCCCACTATACAGCTTTATTCGTAGCAATTAATGAGAAAAAAAAAAAAAGTCCGACTCGCAGGAACTTTTTCGTAGATCGGTTGTGAGCTGGTTTGCTGGGCTGGTAGTAAGTGCAAAAGATCAAGATTAAGCCCCATAAGCGTCAAACAAAATTATGTTGGAACACGACAATTACGAGTTGCGCAAGGAGAACTGCAAGTTAAAATAATTACTGTATTTGTAATCCTAATGCATTGTTTGCACACAAGACCAAATGCAAGGAAGGGTTGCTGAAGCCTACGGAGCTATATTGAAGGAACAAGTATTGAGAGCAGTTGACAGCATACCTTCCTGACTTCAAAGGTGTCTGGATATTGAAGGTGGCATCTTTGAAGACACTTCATTATTGAAGGAATAAAAATACAGTAAAATGGATGCTTTGAAGCTGCAAGATAAGAGCTTTCTTTACAATTTATTATTTAATTTATCAATGGAATAGAGTTGTCACTTAAATTTAACGTCTCAAACGAAAAATCAGAATAAATGCTTAAGAAATATGCCTTATTTTCAATTTTATTAAAGTTATTACGAAAAATAATCCTTTTAGAGGATCGGCCATATTTTTTTCAGAAAGTTGAGGAAAAAATATCTCAAAGTCATGTATCACACATTCAGAACCGACCTCTATGAGTGCTTACAAAAAATCAATTTAATTGAAAACAGTAAATTTTGAATCGCGTGAAACTCATTTGATTTTAAAGATATCAAAGTGCGGTTTGCGGCAAAGCTTTTGTTTTTTTATTCCCTTCAAAAAGATGTGCATAGTATTAGGGGTCATCTGCAAACCCCAACATTTCATCTAGCGCCGAGCGCACATACGCAGTAAATATGTTTAATGATAGACATATCTACAAAGCTTAGGTCAAGCCCTACAACTTTTTCCTCTGACATTTTTTTTTTTCAGACCAACCGTTTGGCAGCAAAATAAGTTTGAGCCATCTTATTTGGGACACCCTGTATAACAAATATATATTTCAAAGACAGAAAAAATTCTGCTACTTGTTTTTCTATAACAAATGTCTTCACATTTTTTAATTTGCCATATCAATTATTATTATATTAACTTAATAGAAATCAGTTCTTAAAAAATGTTTAGGGGTAAATAGTTGATTAGATAGATTGAGTTTCCATCTAGATTTTTATTACAATGATAAATAACTTCACAGTAAAATTTCAATCTTACATAATTTAGAGATGTTTTGTCTAACTTTACAGAGATATTCTTTCTGCCTTGTAAACAGTGTTGGGCATAATTTGGTATTGCGGTAATTACCGATAAGAATTTGGTCATTGCATCTTAATTTATAAAAATAAAAGACATGTGAGATTACAATCTTGCATTGAGATTGCAGAAAAAGTTGTGATTACATTCGTAATCACAGAAAGGATGATTACAGTTGTTATCATAGAATAAATTTGTGATTACAGTTGTTTGTTTACTTGTGCTTAAGGGCAAAAAACTGCGAGTTCATCATTGCCCGAGCTCTTTTATTTATTTATTATCGATTACAGTTGTAATCAAATAAAAAAAAGTAGTGTTATAGTCAAAATTACTAAAAAATGTGTTGATTATGGTTTTAGTTATATTCAAACGTTTAATTACAAATTAATCTTAATCACTCTTGTAAATTACAAGTTTAATCGTAATCTCTCTTGAAATTACGATTATAATTGTAATTATATCTCCAGGATTTGTGATTATAATTGTAATCGCCATCATATCTCCAGGATTTGTGATTATAATTGTAATCGTAATCATATCTCGAAGGCCTGTGATAGTAATCGTAATTATGATTTTGATTACGCCCGATACAGGTTGTAAATACAATATTTTATTTTATTATAAAAAAGAAATTAATAGTAATAAACGCTCCCTTAGTAATAAACATTATCGTTTGCTCAGGAATCTGAAGGAAAGAGACAGATGTGCGGTTGCTGTGCCTTGCTTTTCCAGATGTGCATCGAACGAAGGAATGGATTATGAAAGAGCTCTGAGTAGTTGCTACAGTAGGAGAAGCAGCTACTACTACGACTACTACTACTAATAGTTCTACTAAGCAGAGCATCCGCTTGAGTTCTACTTTTCACTTACTCCCGCTTGAGTTAATTCTATTTTAATATTATTTATGGAATATGTTTCAGCTCTCTTTTGAGCTGCCATTTATTAAGGTTGAATATATTATGGAGATTTGTACATTATTATTGGCTTGCCATATTATTGTAGCAAGATGAATTTCTAGTAAAAAATTAACTTCCTAGCTGTAAGATGAACTGCTGAATTTGGATGTTATATTTCAATTAGTACATAAGAGATTTTTTTTTATAATTTTTAGCTTTTAATCATATAAGTTTTATAAGTAACTAGATCTTAAATAAAGATACGGTCTATTGAGCTCGCACGAGCTCTTGTCCGGTTCATAAGTAATGCTGTTTATGATGTTTGGTAGTTGATTGGTCTGATAGGCAAAAGCCAATGCAGGGATAATATCATCCTCTGCACTAAAGTCTTCTTTAAGGTATCTTAAAATGATCTTTTCACTGAGAGATATGACGGCAGGCAATTTAGTGTTGAGATTTAACTCTCTTCTTGAAAGGTTCGAGGAATGGTGTTACAACTGAATGTTGTCTGTGTTACAGGATTCCCCCAAGGAATATAAATGTGTTTTAAATTCGTTCGAGGTGGTGAAGTTCTTTCCTCCATAATTTAGTAACACATATTGAAATCTGACATGTCCAGGCAATTTGTTCCCACTTATCCCTTTCGGTTTAACAGTCACTTATTTTGGTGAGACATACATGTAATTGTCTTGCAGTGGGATTCTGTATTCAGTTGTTTCAATTCTTGTGTGAAGTAGTACATAGCAAGCATGTCACCTCATTATGTTGAGTATCTTTTCTATTTTCTTGGAGTTTAGTTTGTCCTTTTGTGTGCCTATGAGTCTCCAGAACTGCCTGAAGTCTCTATGTGTCTATCTTTGTTTCTCATGACAGGTGGACATGGAGGATGTGTTGTGAGCTTTTGTTAAAAAGGTAAGTATTTATAGGAATAAGCACTTTATTATGCAGATGAATACAGATCACTTATGGTTCAGGACTCTGCACTAGTATTGAGCTTACACTTAAGAAAAAAAGGGGTGGGGAGCGCCTGACCACACCTAGCAATATAGTATCGATACACACAGAAATATAAATAATATTTACATTCAACACTCCTCCTTAAATATTATTCCTATCAAAGATACAAAACTGATAGAAAATATATATATATATATATATATATATATATATATATATATATATATATAAATACACAATTAAATAATACACACAAAAACAAAAGAGTACATACATACATATTTCTCAACATAAATGGTTTAGTCCTAACATTTCTCTAAATTTAACAAATTTTACTTGCACAAGAGGCTTTGTGAATATATCAGCAATTTGTTGATCCGAAGATACATGTAGTAATGAAAAATTATTTACTATATTATCAATTACATAATGATACTTAACTCTAACATGTTTAGTACGGTTCAATATTTTCCCATTATCTCTGTTAATTATGTGAATAGCACTCTTGTTATCAACATACAATGGTTTTGAGTTATGACACATCTTAAGTTCTAAAAGCATATGATTAATCCACAATGTTTCTTTAATACCTTCACAAGCCGAAACAAACTCTGAGTCAGCAGTAGACAGACCTATCTGGCTTTGCCTTCAAGAATCCCAAGCTACAGCAGCTCCTGATAACATTACTACATAACCACTTGTAGACTTACTGGTTTCCCTTTCTCCTGCAAAATCTGCATCAGTGAAAACTTCCAAATCACCATTCTTACAATAAGACAACCCTAAATTCCTAGTACCTTTCAAATATCTAAAGATTCTTTTTAACTGATTCCAATGTTTAATTAGTGGTTTTTCCATGAATCTACTTAGGTAATTTACAGAATAAGCTATGTCGGGCCTAGTTACATTTGATAGATACAAAAGACTACCAATAGCTTCCCTAAAAGGTTTGTTCACTGCACTGTCAGTTGCAGTATCATCATAATTAGGAATCATAGGAGTTTTAACAGGAATACAATCCTTCATTTTAAATTTAGCGAGTACTTTATCAATATAACTAATCTGATTTAATATAATATTATTATTTTCAATTTTAATGTTTATACCTAAATATATTTTTGCTAACCCATATGTGACTTTAAATTTTTTATTTAATTTTATTAGTAAATAATCAATTTCAGATTTTGAAGCACCCACAATCAAACCATCATCTACATATAATGTCACAATTAGTAAATTTGGATTAAATTTAACAAACACACAGGGATCTGCTTCAAGAGAGCTGAACCCTTCTTCTTTTAGAAAACTAGTAAATTTAATGTTCCAATTTTTCGGAGCTTGTTTAAGTCCATATAGACTTTTTAATAATTTACAAACTCGGGCAGTACCATCATGAAAACCCTCAGGCTGTTCCATGTAGACTTCCTCTAATAAGTCCCCATTCAAAAAAGCAGTTTTTACATCAAATTGAAAAACATTTAAGTTTTCTTTTGCAGCAATAGTCAATATCAGACGGATACTAATATAACTAGCAACAGGACTAAAAGTTTCTTTGAAGTCAACCCCTGGCTTCTGTTCAAAGCCCCTGACAACTAATCGAGCCTTTTCTTTCTCACCTTTATCAGTGGTTTTCTTCCTGTATACCCATTTGCAAGTAAGAGGTTTCTTATTATCTGGTAGCTCAACCAAGGACCAAGTCTTGTTATCCATTAGAGCGTCCATTTCTTCTTCCATAGCTTTCCTCCAGTTAGTATCAGCAAAAGCATCTTCAAAAATTATGTCTTCAACATCACAGAAATTGGCTGTAATTTCATAATCATCAAGTCGAGAAGGTTTCTTTAAGTCTATTCTTTTCCTTAAAAAATATCTTTCTTCATTTGTTTCTTCTTTGGGTGGTGTATTCTCCTCCTTTTCTGTTACTAACTCATCCTTGTCCTCTTCAAGTTCTTCATTAAGACAATAATTCGGAAATAGGTTTTTATAGGAAAACTTAGTGTGGTCTGGATTAGACATGCGCGCCGTGCCGGCGCCGCTACGCCAAGCCGGGTTTTAGCGGCGCCGCCGCCGCCGAGCCTATTCAGTCGGCGCGCCGATTGAGGGGAGGAAATCGGTGATTTTACTGCATGGTGATCGGCCAGGGCCTTTTTGAGCTTACCTTCTGATCGAATAACGCTTGTGTGTTGTGGTCATTGATTAGAAAATGACAAAGCTTGCATCGGAAAAGCATAAAATAAAAGAATTTTATGTAAACCTACTCTTTAACCAGGGCCGTCACACCTCAGAGCCGGGCCCAGTACCAGATTTTGATCATGGGCCCCCAATATTGATTGATCGTGGTTGAAATGTTTACTATCTACAATGTATTGATTTACAAAAGGTGTAATATGTATTTAAAACCATTTTAAAAAAAATCTTAATACAAGAATCGTGTACATATTGGGATTTCAAATCCACAAAACTGAAAATTCAAGCACTTTCTCAGTGGGAACATTGGCAAATTATTTTCATCTTTGAAACGTTTTGAACGAAATGAGAATAAACGCCGTTTGCAGAGAAGTTTCTCTTTTATTTTCATCAATCCTCAACAATAGAACAAAACTGGCAAAATTCTAATTGACTGATATTATTACCATGCCTGCAGCCTCCTCAACCCCCCCCCCTTATATATGCCCATGGCTCACGGGGCACAGAGGACAATTGGTCAGGGGCCCGTGGTCTCAGGGGGGGGGGGGTGTGAATTTTGTACTCGCAATATAATTTCGAATAACAATGTTTACGTACATTAAAAAAATATAGATCCCATTCCAACAAATATAGGCTAAACCGGCCTATATTTCTCAAATCAATTTGACACCTATATAATGTTTTCCAATTAGCGAAGCTCCTGCGGTGCCCGGGGATAACATCCCCCCCCCCGATGTGGCGGCCCTGTCTTTAACTCAATGAACAAATCCATCTTTTGTGGGAGATGTTTTGGAAACCTCATAATTGAAGAGAAAAACTAAAAAGAAACCGTCCGACTCGCAGGAACTGCGTCATCTTAGCGCTGTTCCGTTCATATCTCTAGTGCTAATAGTAAAGGAATAAATACAATTATTGGTTGGGTTTGATCATTCGTTAAAAATATAAAATAAAATCTCAAACAGAAGGAAGTTAAGGTGCCACAACAGGGAACTGACAGTATCCTCCCACACCAACACAACGTTCGCCCTGCGAAAACATTACGAGTATATCATTAGGTTTCTCATTTTCATGCCTTCTTTTACTAATAGACTAGTTTTTCTGATAATTACAATTTATCAAACAAGTGAGTAAAACAAACACAAAAGTCCGTTCAAAAGAAAGCAAACGCTTTCCAAGTTTCAGGCCCTTATTTCTCCGATTAACATCGCCCCATCGAAAATTATTTTATAACAATTTATGTAGAGACATTAGTAAGCTTTCGAATGGTAACCTTCCCCTTGCCACTACTTTCCAACCGATTTGAAGATATTTACTAAAAGATACGAAGATCCCAAAATGTTACATGTCTACTCATAAGATATTGTTTTCGAATACTTTCTTCACTCCAAATGTAATCAACATCTTAGTTTAGATGAGTTTTAAACACATAGAACACACAAAATTAGTTTGTTCCACTTATCTCAATAACTGTTACAGATATCGCCTTAAAAATGGTTTCATTTGTTATCGTATGTTAAGGAACATATTACGCGAGTATCTGCAAGCATATAAACCCGAAAACGTAACCGTTGCGGGTTTTTCGCGCAAATTTCGTGCCAAAACACACGTTCCGGAGGGCGGATTCTGCTGGCTAACGAACTTGACGTTTCAATTTGGACGATTTTTGTACCAAATTTCAACAAAATCGGACCGCTTTTGAGCCTGTGAATAGCGGAGAAATATGCATTATATATATATTGTTATAATATTTAAAAAAAATGTATAAATTATTAATGTAGCCACACGTTGGTTGCGTCAAAATGTTATAATATAAAATTAAATAATAGAGAAGAAATTATTTATATTTAAACTATTTGACTTAGATAATTTTATAATAATTGATGTTAGAAACTCTTTATCTCAGGGTTAGGGTTCGATTTTCAGTAAAGTAACACAAAAAAAACCATTTTACATAAGAAAAACTCATAGATAAGTCAAATTTCGAATTAGACAAACAAGCATTACCTGATATAAAAGCCAAATCTGGAACCAACCTCAAAGAACAGGATCCTCGTTACAAAAACAGCTTCCTTTTAATTCAACAGCCTGCACTGCTTTCAAAAAGACTGAAACACTGTACAACAAACTGTAACTGTCTCTTGTAACCGACTTTCATGTGAACCTGGAGCTACCTTTTCACAGACCGCACTTGTAACAGACTGCACTCCCATAACAGACTTTCATAACAGACTGGATTCAACCCTCATGGCAGACAGGCCTCAACTCTCATGGCAGACAGGACTCCACTCTCATGGCAGACAGGACTCAACTCTACTCTCATAACAGACTTCCTGTAAGAGACTGAATTCCACTCTCATGGCGGGAGCGTCATACCGGTATCCACTGCTAGACCAATATAACAAATAATAATTGTTTATGACAATGAACTTAACATATCAATGAGCTTTATTGGATTTTCCGAATTTTCTGTGTTAGTTTTTAATTTAGAACTTTTAATTTTTGATGAAAGTTAAATATAAGAAAAAGTTTATTTGTTTTTTATTTTCCGCAAACCTTGTATTCGTCTTTTCCCGCCTTTTTTATACCTTTAACGTTTATTCGAATTTAAAAATTTTAAATATGTAATGTAAAATATCATTACATTTTATATATATATATATATATATATATATATATATATATATATATATATATGTAACTGTTATAACAATTTTAACATCTCCCTTGGGGGTTAAAAAATACCCCACGCCGCGCGCGCCGCCGCCGCCGGCCGTTTTAGTCCGGCGCGCCGCCGCCGGAAAATTCAGCCTCGGCGCGCATGTCTAGTCTGGATCCATCGCTGGTCTAAAGACCACATTTCTCACTACTTCAATTTTGTTCTGTTTGGGAAAATCGACTCTATAGGCTTTCGAATCCTCTTCATATCCAACGAAAAAGCCTAGTTTTCCTTTTGGATCCCATTTCTGATGTTTTTGATTTGGGATATGAGCATAAACCTGACTGCCAAATATTTCAAGTCCTTTAAAATATTTAAATTTATTTCCAAACCATAGCTCCCAGGGAGTTTTACCTTCTACAGAACTAGTTCCCGAACAATTAAGTATATACACTGCTGTGTTTGTGGCCTCAGCCCAAAGACTTTTATCTAACTTTTTCGCATATAACATAGTCCGAGCACATTCAACAACAGCACGCATTTCACGTTCTATACAGCCATTTTGAGGTGGACAATAAGGAGTTGATTTTTGATGTCTAATTCCAAAATCCCTCAACACATTCTGAACATCCTTATTCATAAATTCAGTACCACGATCGGATCGGAAAAATTTTACCTCTTTTCCTGTATCACGTTTTGCAAGAGTAAAGAATTCTTTCAATTTTGAGGAAATGTTATCTTCATTTTTAAGGAAATATATTTTTCTAAATTTACTATAGTGATCCTTTAGTAGCAAAAAATACCTAGATCCCCCTAAACTATTTATTTCCATGGGACCACACAAATCTGCACTAATTACTTCACACACATCCTTAATCTGAGATTTGCTGATATGATAAGGAAGGGTATGTTGTTTACCGAGACAGCAGGCATCACAAAATAAAGAATTTTTATCCGTAATATAATTTATATCAGAATTTTCAAGAATTTTCTCAACATGGTTAAAATTTTGATGACCTAATATACAATGCCACTCAAGCAAAGTTTTTGACTTGCAGGAACTAACAAAATCAGCACTACTATTATCCCTAGTAAAACAAAATTTATATAAATTACCATAACGTTTGCCTAAAATCCAACATACATTATCTTTATCTACAATCTTACACATATTACCTTCCATCAAAAATACATGACCCTTATCAATAGCTGAAGTTACAGAGAACAGATTAATTTTTAATTGAGGTACATAAAGAACATCCTTTAAAATAGATGACACCCATTGTTTACCATTGAATGTTTTGACAGAAACATCTCCAATACCTGTAGCTTTTAACAAGGTTCCATCACTAATTTTAACATTTTTAGATACATCATTTATAAAGTCAAAATTATTTAAATTAAATGACATGTGCTCAGTAGCACCACTGTCAACAACCCGTAGATCCTTTGAATCATTAATCATTGGTAACGTATTTGTCATAAAAGCATGTTTATAGCCTTTATCATCTAACTTTTTATTTCTACCTTCTTTTTCAGCAAGAACTTTACAATTTTTAATATAGTGACCTGGTTTCTTACAATAGAAACATAATGGTTTACTAACCTTGTTTTTCGAAATACAATTGGAAGCATAATGGCCTACCTTACCACACATTTTACACTTCACTTTGGTAACAAACGCACACACAGAAGTTCACCTTTTTTCGAAACTAGACGTTCTTCTTCAATTAGAAGGCGGGATGTCAATTCGCTGAGCGTCTGCGTAGAGCTTGACTCCCAAGCTGACTGAAAGTATTTATACTCCTCTGGCAGAGACATAATAATTTTGGTTATGAGCATTTTCTCTGAAATTTCCTCCCCCAGATTCTTCATTTTAGTGGCTAAATCCTCTAGGTTTGATAGGTGACTAGATATTCCCTCATTTTTATACTTGTATGCAAAAAACTTTTGTTGTAATACATGCAAACTAACCTCTGAAGTCCGGTCATAGACAGTCAGTAGCTTTTTCCACATTTCATTCGCAGATTTACAAGACAGTAGATGGCAAAGTGGCTTTTCTTCCATCCTAGAAGTAATGATTTCCTGGGCTTGGCGATCTTTAGTATTCCAGTCCTTCTTAGTTTTTTCATCAGAGTCGGCCGGTGGCTTAATGTCATCAGTGCTCACATCATAGCAATTTTTGTTCTTTAAGACAATGACTAATCTGAACTTCCAAACTTCCCAGTTGTCTGATCCACTTAACAGGATTTGGTGATGTGAATCCATATTCCAACGAACGAACGAACGAACCACGTGCAACTGTTCGAAAACTAACCTGATGGTTGAACTTATTCCGGAGAAACTAAAATAACGAAAGTTCATAAAGATTGAACACACAACCGAGCACCGCTGGGCCCATAACCTGTTAAAAAAGGTAAGTATTTATAGGAATAAGCACTTTATTATGCAGATGAATACAGATCACGTATGGTTCAGGACACTGCACTAGTAGGGAGCTTACAAGTAAGAAAAAAAGGGGTGGGGAGCGCCTGACCACACCTAGAAATATAGTATCGATACACACAGAAATATAAATAATATTTACATTCAACAGCTTTCCTGCGTAACTGTCAACCCCAACTGACCCTGTGGGATTACAGTTCATGTTATGCGAGGCACTGTGTTTTGTGTTCAGGTCGCATGTGAGTAATGTATGCTCTTTTTTTGGGTTATTTCTGTCCCTGTGAATTTAGGTGATGACTTGACTGATAATTTTTATTTTTCCTGCTCCTTGAGCCTAGGGTCCTTAACACTTTCAGGACCGATGGTAAAAAAATTACCATCGAGTCAAAGTCTTGATTTTCTATAATTATTTAGGCAAACTCCCTCTCCTGGACACACCCATCTTTTTTTTTTTTTTTTTTTTTTTTTTTTTTTTTTTTTTTTCCCCTTAGACTTTAATTTCAAGCCTTTTGACAAATTTTCCCATTCTGCTTTTTCCTAAGGGCTTTGGACCTTCAATGGCAGAGTTAAAACTTTTATATATATAACTATTTACAAACAAAGCCTTAGATCTAATAGCTGTTTATACTAGGTGCTAATTTTTTTTTAAACTATTATATACCTATTCTTCAATCCAATATTTTTTTAAACTATTTAAAAACATATCCCTATATCTAATAACTACGTCTATAAAACCCTAAACTATTTTTAAAATTATTATTTAAACTTTTTACCTTAGAGCACACAAAATGTCTTTTTGTCGGCTTATTCTTTTTCCCATGGGAGGAATCAATGCTAAATAGAGTCCTTCATTGCTGCGGAAATGGTTGTCCTCCATACGAGATCGCTGACCTCTAAAAGCTTTTGGAATTGCACTATGGTAGCTTTCATATGTACAATTTCATATAGAATATTTGAATTTATTGCTGTTAAGTCCAAGATATGAAAAAATAGCTTCTTGAACCACTTCACGGATTTTCTAACGCATTGGATAGAACTTAATAACATAATGATAACAGTGTTTTCTACTGCTCCCGTTTTTTTATTATAATTAGAAACTACACTTGGTTTCAATTTTTGAAGCTGTTTTAAAATCAACCTTAGCTGAGTATGATAAGTGGACAGCATCCAAATTTCTTTTTTGTCGCAGAAGCGAAGAACCAATATGTCATAACTTCTAAATGTCATTTTTCCAGCCTATAGCTTCTGCTGAATTCTCTTTTTGCTGACTGTTCCCACTGCTTTCCTAGATCTTTCGTAAAGCCACATAAACGAGTCCGGATTACTGTACCAATTATCAAGAAATATTTTGTGCCCGGAATTTATATACGGTCGCAGAAAGTTGGCCACGATGTCTCCTCACTTCCCAAGCACTTTACTGCGGCATCCCATATCAGTTTGTTGCTCCAGTGTACACAATAAAATCTAAAATAAACCCGCTTTCACAGTCACATAAAACTAAGGTTTTAATCCCAAACCTGCATCTTTTCGAGGGAATGTACTGTTTAAAAAACAACCTTCTGTTGAATAAGGTTTTTTTTTTTGGTTTATTTTTCAAACCCCCCACGAAAATAACCAAAGAAAGTGCTCGAGAACCGACAAGTCGGGAAGTGGAGCAGGGAGTAAATACACCTTGTGCTACCCGTAGGTAATAGAAGGGACGAAGCTAGAAAAATGTGTAAGTAAAGCCCAAGTGAATAAAATTTGGAAGAAGTAGAGGGACACGGGGAGGGACCGTTCTGGAAGTCGAATAACTAAAAAACTAAACTAACCTAATGAACAATAAAACTATAACTGAGCGATAACAACGAACAGAGCAGAACGAAAAACAAACAAACGACTAAACTAAATAAACAAAGAACACGAGAAACACAAACGAATTAATATGTACAGTCACTAGGTCTCGTCGCAGAGGTCGAGAATAGTGCGGGTGGTTCCTTGCCATCTCTGAGGGAGAGGTAGGGGTGTCACGTCGCGGAAGAGGGGGTTGGGACAGTATTGAAGGCTGTCTTAAAATTTGACATGTCTCCTGCGGATAAAGTCCTGAACGTAGGGAATTTGGAGTTCGTCGTGAAGGGTAGCGGTCCGGGCACCTTGGAGGTTTGTGTGATATACAGCACGTCGGAGAATACCGTTTTGAAAACGCTGTAGGCGTCGCAGAGTGCCAGGGAGCATGTACCTCATTGAAGGTGCGCCATGAAGGAGGGTTGGACGTATAATCACCTTATAAATTAAAAGCTTGAGACGTAGCGATAGCTGCTCGGATCGAAGTAAATACCCGAGGAAATATTTATCCGCTGGCCCCGAAGTTCAAAATGCTTGGGCAGAGTGCCATTAGGTCGGAGGCCTTTACCACCCTGGAAGGCGCACACAACTGCATCTGTCTTTGACGGGTTGACGTCAATACCAACATCTCCCAACACGTCAACCCCAATATGGCAGTGTTGAATAAGGGAAGGCTCTCATCAATACATAAATTTTGATGCCTTTTGATGATTGGCTGTTTTCACAAAAGTGAAGCATTCAGAAAATTACGTCCAGGGACAATGAACAATTAACTAATTGTTCATTGTCCCTGGACGTAATTTTTCTAATAATTGGTGTTTCCAAGAGTGGATCCTTTGACCAATTTTCAGGAATCTATAACTTCGCAGTATGTTACTCCCAAAAATAAATAAAAATAATTGGTTGTCACTTCTTTCCAGGCTTTCAGCCCTTTGTTATCCTCGTAATATTTGACAATTGTTTCTGTAATAAATTTGTCTTATCACACAAGTTTTGTATGAAGTCAATCGAAAAAAGTCTACAGTTGTGCCGCAGGAGAATAGATCTGAAGGAGATGCTCTATTTCAGCTTTCTTGAGTTGAAGGGTGTGGATATTATAATTAATTAATGATGGTATGTCCAATCATTTTTTGGTCATAGCCATGTCCAAAAAAGTGTTTTACAAGGCCCATTATGAGCATGAACATCTCACCCATGCTCTCATCCACTGCCGTGGGAGATGCAATCGTTTTATCCTCGGGATCTCTCACACTTATTCATCCTCAAAGATATAATAGCACACTCACTTGTCAATTAGATTCTCTAATTCTCACTTTTTCGTGTAATTTCATTTTCAGGTAGTTCTTTATTTAATAAATCACCAGAACCAAATTCAGCATCATCCAATCTGAAATATAAACCACTTCTGGAATATTTTGAAAGGTGTAATAAAGGATTCTTTTATTATGACACTCTCCTTCATGGGTTCGTCTTCAAAAGTATGATTATCTTCAATATTTTCACACTCGCTCATTAAATTGATAGTTTCACTTTTAGCAACATCTTTAGATGGAGTTGATAAAACATCAGAAATGAATTCTACATTACTTGAACTATCATTCTGAAAAATGTTCTTCTTAGTAATCTTTTGGTTGGATGTGCTCTTCCTGGTAGTGTAAACTCTCCTCTTGTTCTTTATTGTATGTGTTCTATGACAAAATTTACACTGCCAAGGACTATATAACCGAGATAATCACGCCAAAGCTGAATACAAATAAAAATTTGATTTGTATTACAATAAGTTTCTCCATGTAAAAAGAGAAATTTTTTCGGCCAGCACAGTGAAACAAGTTCCACTGAAGAAAGTGGGGAGAGTGTACTTTTGTCAACGACGGAACAAAAGGGAATAGGAGAAGTGAAAAAAGTCAGTGTAATCTCTCTTAAGTGTCATGGTAAATGCATCTTGTGTTCTATGGTTTGTTCCTATTGTCATCAAGAATGTGTTATAGTACGCCCATTAAATTGATAGTTTCACTTTTAGCAACATCTTTAGATGGAGTTGATAAACATAAGAAATAAATTTAATGTCATCCAACTTATCAGTCTAAAAATCATTTTTCATGACCTATTTGAGGTACCAAGTGATATCACATTAGCTTGTATCACTTTTCGTTTCTTCGAGAACTCCTTTGGACAGTTCAGAACCATAACTGGCTCTAAAGGGTTCATACGAATCGCTGAAATTTTTTGTGGACAAATTTGCCTCTCTGTGGTATGGTAAAAATGAACTGGATACAGGTAATAGTATACCTGATAAGTGTCTACTTTCATCCTGTACATCTTTCTTGTCGTTATTGTTTACTGTTCTCAGATTCTCCTTTTGTACTGCAATTTCATTTCTAGGCAGTTCTTGAGTTAATAAATTGTTTGAAACAAATTGCAGCTTATCAGAACTATCACCGCGAATATGAATGACATCCGGAGTATTCACATCCGTTGTTTCACTTTTAGCAACATCATGAGATGGAGTTGATAAAACATCAGAAACAAATTCAACGTTACCCGACCTAGCATTCTGAAAAATATTCTTCTTAGTAATGTTTCGGTAGGATATGCTCTTCCTGGCAGTTTACACTGCCTCTTCTTCATTGTATGTTTTGTATGACAAAATTTATATTGCTAAGAACTAAATAACCGAGATAATCACGGCAAAGCTGAAAAAAAATAATAAAAATTTGATTTGTATTACAATAAGTGTCTCCATGTAAAAAGAGAACTTTTTTCGGCCAGCACAGTGAAACAAGTTCCTCTGAAGAAAGTGGGGACAGCATAGTCTTTTGTAGACGATGAACGAAAGTGAGTAGAAGTGAAGAAAGTCAGTTTAATCTCTCTTAAGTGTCATGGTAGCACCGCATCCCGTCTTAAAGTTGGTGGCCTTAGACGTGGTCAATGTGCCACAGATCCTGTACCGCCTTAAGTGTCGTCTGGTGGTTGGTGACGAGAAGGATGGTGTTCAGTTCCACTTTTCTGCCGTCTTCTAGGTCCTCGGTCAGCCTGGATGCCTTTTTAAAACCAGCGAGCCGCTCCTGCTGTTCCTTGGTTATTTCATTGATGGGGTGGTCCCAGTCGAATCCGTGCAGTAGGAATCGCTTGTCTCGCTTTTTTGTCCTGCGGGCAAAGGTGTTCGTTATGTTCCGGTCCTCCTGCAGCATTTCCCACACAGTCTGGTGTTTGGCATCTGTGCTTATGAAGAGTCGAGTCTCCTCTTCACTATTAGTAATCCGGTAGCCAGTTACCCCACGGGCATGTAGATGAGTTTTCAGGTCATCGGCGGAAGTAGGCGGGCTTATAATGAACGGTGGTTGGTGGGCTTCCTTGGCCTTTTCCTTTTCATTTTTGGTCGTCTTTTCCTGAGGAAGCAAGGCAAAGGAGTTCCTCGTTTCAGTCACTGAGGTTCTAGGTATCTTGGGCTGAGCTGTGAACTTTTTGGGCAGCTGAAAACCTTCGTCGTAGCTGTGGCCATGTTTCAAGGGGGTTCCATCGTCAGTCTCCATTCCACCTTTCATTGGCACGTGGAAGCCACTCTCTGCTGTTCATCCTGGAAGGTCCTGGATTTTCGAAGAGTGGGCAAAAACAGAAAGTTCCCTTGGTTATGGCTTGTTTAGGGATCGGGGATGACAGAACTGGTAGAACTCTCTTCTGGGGTAGCTTCTGTCTTCAGCAGGATTCCTGGGCGAGTTCCTCGGTTCTGATAGCTGGTCCTTCCTCTTTGGCTGCTGGCAGGAGAATGATTGAAGATTTTTTTTTTTTTTTTTTTTTTTTTTTTTTCTAAACCCCACTTGAGATGAAAGAGAAATAAAAAGCATGCAAGGAAGGGCATGATGAAAACGAAAATGAAAGAAGAACGTGCAGATATGCAAAAGAAAACTCAGGACCTCGAACACAACAGGCGTGTGTAAGGGCCACAGTTAGAGGGAGGTTGTGTCCTTATTCTGCATGAATGCATTTGAAGGCGGTATCTTTGAGGAGAAAAAGGTGTAGGATCCCCGGAGGGAGGTATGTGTGGGGCACAGCGATAGAGGAGGAGATAAAAACGAAAGATAGTCGGAGAGTAGAGAAAGAAGAAAGGGGAAGAAAGTCAGTTAAACTGTCTTAAGTGTCATGTGTCAGTGTAACTTGTGTTTTGTTGGATTGTTCCTAACGTGATCTAAAATGTGTTATGTTCTAGTCCGTCTACTAGTCGTCTTGTGAACTCAGTTGGTCCTTGCCAATGTCCTGGTCGTCCCAGTGGTGTGATGTCGTTAAAAAGTGGATTGTCATGGTACTTAAGTCCGTCAAAGAATTTTATGTGACGTCGTTTTATGAATTCTGAAACTGGCAAGAGTTCTAAGAGTTTGTGTAAGTCTGGGGCTTTGAGTTTATTGAGAGAGGAGCTCGGTGTAATCGTTTTGAGTATTCTTTTCTGAAAAGACTGTAGTGTTCTAAGTATGGAGGGGTTCTGAAACCGAAAGAGTGGTGTGCCGGTCATAAGACTTCCTTTGTATATGAGTAATTTCAGTCTGAGTGAAAGGTTGGATGAGTTGAGTAAGTAACTAAGATAGCTGGCTTTTGTCCTGACGAATTTTAGCTTCTTGATAAAGTGTTTGTGGAAACTGGGATGTGTTCCTAATTGAATCCCCAATTAATTCATCCCAAGGCATTCATTCAAATCTCCAATGACCAAGTGGAGTAATTCGCGGGAGGGGGTGTCCAGGATAGCCTTCACAAACTCTAGCTGGCCTGGCTGTTGGGGCGGCGATAGACCCAGTGGTCCGATAGGAGACATAACCTCTGAGAAACAGATTGTCAGTTGGGCATAACTGGGCATCCGTAATTATCAAGACGGCCGGGGAATGCAGATCCAACAGGATTTCAAGTTCAGCGAACTTAGGACGAAGGCTTCGGATGTTATAATTGATTAGTGTGTGTCCAGTCATACTTTGGGCATCACCAATCGATCAACCAGCCGATCGACCTTCTCCGTCAGTTTGTTTACAGTCTGTATAAGACTGGTAACCATAGAGAACATGAGGGAAATGTTAATCCCCCCATCATTGGCTCTTCCTGGGGCACCATATGCTGTACAGGGGGAGGCTCTTCGTGCGCCACTGTTTCCTCGTGTAATGCGCCTCGAGTAATTTGGGAAAATAGGCATCCCGGACTCACGCGAGTAGCCGGCAAGCGGGCATTGCCAACAGGGGGGCCAGTGGGCACCGGGCCCCGCACGTGCGGAGCGGCCTTCTGGAGTCTTCACTCCTGAACGGTTTTAATAAGGGCCGTCCTTTTAGGACAGAGCCGGTACCCAGTGGGGTGTCCCTATTGGCACTGCACACACAGGGGGAGCTTTTTTGGGACATTGGTGAGTCCGATGTGCCTCTCCACACCACCCGCAACGACTCGGGCGCCCGCAATGTTGCGCCGTGTGGCCAAAATCCGTGCAGTGAAAACACTGCACAGACCCCCCCCCCCACCAGTGCGGAAAGGTGTTACTTTTATGTCGATGTGATTGAGATTTCGTCATTTTTGAAACTTCTGCAGTGTAACTGCGTGTGATGTAACCACTAATATCAGACTGAGCTCGAGCTTCTCGCCCGTCTCCAGGGTTTTAGTAAGGCGCGAGGCCTTTTTGAAGCCTGGGAGCTCAGCTCGTAATGCATTTATGATGTCATCGAGTGGGTGATCTCGGTCAAACCCATGTAACAAGAAGCGCTTATCGCGCTTCTTGTCCTTAGGGGCAAAGGAGTGGAACGTGATTTTCGGATCTTCCCGAAGCAAGTTCCATATCAAAAGGTGGTCGGCAGCAGTTTCGACAAATAATCGGGTCTCTTTGTCACTGTTGGATATTGTAAATTTTGTAATTCCTTGGTCCAATAGCTGGGCCTTAAGGTGACCAGCCGCTATTGGGGGTGAAATTATGAAGGAGGGCTGTCTTTGTGGGCGGGAAGCCGCAAGAGACGGGGCTTGAGAACTCCGAAAAGGAGGGGGTGGGTTCCTTAGTGGGAAGTGGGAAAACGAATTGGACGTTTTAGTGGGGGTAAGTTTAATTAGCCGAGGCCTGGCCGTAAATGTTTTCTTGACTGGGTCAAACCCCTCATCCTCAACATGACCCTGTTTCAAGGAACTTTGCTCCTCGACGCCCTCCATGGAGGGGGATAAAAGGGGAGTAGAAGGGATAGGAATGGGCAGGAAGAAAGGATGGGCAAAGGAAGGGGACTTGCAGCCTGCACCACCAGTGCTGCAAGGTGGTCTAAGACTTGGCCGAACCCCCGAGCAATTCCCTCTAGCCCCCGTGGACTACGGCTTGCTCAGAGATCCAGGATGTATTAACTGCTCCTCTCTTCGGGACAGCCGCCAGGGAAGAGCTCAATATGCTCTCTTGTCAGCTTGAAGAAGGTCGTGTTCAGTCTTCAGGATCGCTTCGGCTTATGGTTACAGGCGTCGGCTTTGCTCGATGGCTGCTCACTACAGAATGACGTAACTTGCTGCAGGGCCTCTGAGAATATTTATAGGCGTTTCCGTGCTTCTGCGAAACAATGGCGTTGATGCAGGTGCTGCTATCTGTTAATGGTTCGTGCAACAATTATCACTGGATTAGGAGCAGGATATTTCTATTCGTGACATATTATTTTTTTCTTTGGGACCTTCTACAAAAATACATTTGGTTGCACTGGTGAGCTCTGATAGAAGCAAAGGACAAAATATAATGAAATATGGGTACAACCCAAACTTATTGTAAAAATAATAATTATTAGCTTTACCTTCAGGGCATCCACCTCCAGGTATACGATATTGAAAGGTGAGAAAAAAGGAAACAGGGTTTAGGAAAAGAATTGAGGGAATTATGGAAGTATCTCACCATTCGCCGGGTAGGTAGGCATTAGGAAAGGTCCAATATAACAAACATGTGCCGGCTATAGGAATAATAATGCCAAGAACAACATATAACACCAAGGGAAGCGGAAAATAAACCATTAAAAGCCACTGGCATTCACATACATAACAAGAGTTGCTTGTGCATGGGCCGGCTATAGGAATAAGAATGGCGGACCAGGCTCTCCCCTATACGCGAGGACTAGTGGTGCCTAAATCACATACTCGCAATTCGTGTAATATCTGTCGCGAAACATAAAAATATTTGAATGCCTCTTACAATTGATTTTAATTCTAACAATAATTAAACTTAATAATCATAAATTTTAATGATAATGAAACCTTACAATAATTAATCCTAATAATGATTAAATACCATCAAAAATAACGCACAATATTAGTGTAACGTTTTATGGCATCATCAAGTGTTTGAGTTTCATCGATGTGAGATATTATTTGTGTAAGATGTTTTTGTATTTTGTCCAGTCTGCTTTAATAAATTGTCGCTTTGAGTGTGGGCTTATCATGTCTGTGGAGTTCATAATTCTAATTATTTATGCTGCTTGAATAAAATCTAGTCCTGTGTAAGTGGTGATAATGTGTGATAAGTAGGTCATGTTGGGATCTGCATTGTGGCTGAATGTGTGGGAGCCTGGGTTTATTACTGTCAGAGAATAATTTTGTAAGCTTAGACCCCATGGGATTACAGTTCATGTTATGCGAGGCACTGTGTTTTGTGAACATAATAACTGTGAACTTAATAACATAATGATTACAGTGTTTTCTTCTGCTCCCATTTGTTTATTATAATTGGAAACTATACTTGGTTTCAATTTTTGAAGCCCTGTTTTAAAATCAACCTTAGCCGTCTGCAATATCTCTGGAATATGATAAGTGGCCAGCATCCAAATTTATTTTTTGTCGCAAAAGTGACACATTGTTGGTGACGCCTACAGCTTTTGCTGAATTCTCTTTTTGCGGACTGTTCCCGTGTTCTTGTAGCAAAAGATCTGCTTTCTTAGATCTTTCGTAAAGCCACATAAATGAGTCCAGACTACTGTACCAATTATCAAGAAATGTACTGTTTAAAAAAAGTCCGACTCGCAGGAACTGCCTCATCTTAGCGCGGTTCCGTTCTTATCCCTAGTCTAATTTCGAAAGATTAAAATAGAAGCAGTTATTATTTTGTTGAGAGGAGATCGTTGACCGTTGATGATGCAAGGTAGGGATTGTCCGGGTTAGGTCACTGCTACTTAATAATACATACTCCATATGTGTATGTATGTGGGCATATATATGTACATATGTGTGCGTGTGTATGTGTATGTGTATATGCATATATATAAATATATATATTATATATGTATATATATATATATATATATATATATATATGTTAGGTATATTTACATAGATATGTGCATATATTAGTGTTAAATATGTCCTACTTGTATTTACAGCCCTGATGAAGGCTTGAAGTTCAAGCCGAAACGTCGGCACAATAAAACCATTTTTACGATAAAATGTAGTTTTATTAAGTAGCAGTGACCGAACCCTGACAGTTATATTTTGGTTCCACCAGTCTTGAAAGGTAGGATTTACAATCTTACCTGGAAGGGTCGGCAACACTAGAAACCGTCCCGCTAGTTACAAGGTCTTGGAATCTTGGAACTCTATATTTCTAACAATAAATTGTTTTTGTTATTTTACTTAACCTGTTTTATTTTCGAATACATTATCCAACTATAAGCAATTAAAAAATAACAAGGAATAAAATACAGACAAAAAGAACACTTCGAATAAGCGAAATCAATTACTTTAAAGCTTTAAGCTCTTATTTCTCCGATTGACATCGCCTAATCAAAACTTTCATTAGAACCTTTTATGTAGAGCATTTAATAAGCTTTCTAATGGTATTCTTCCGTTTACCAAAATTCTCAACAGTTTTCGAGATATTAATGAATGTTCCCAAAATTTATATTATTTCTAGCAACAGACAATTGGCCTCATTTTTCATATCCTGTTTTACACACAAAATTTTCGCAACATAAGAAATTACAAAAATAAAAAGCAATAAAAAACGAAGGGAAAGAGACAAAAATTACAACAAGAACGACAAAAACCCGTTCATAAGAACAAAACAGACGTATTTGAAGTTTTAAGCACTTATTTCTCCGATTGACATAACCTAATCAAAAATAGTTTTAGAATCTTCTTTGTAGAGAATTTAGTAAGCTTTCAAATAGTTTCTATCCACTTACCACGATTTCCCAACCGTATTCGAGATATTAATGAAAGTATACGAACTTCCCAAAACTTTTCATGTCTGTTCATAAAATATTTTATTCTAACCCTTCCTTAACTCCAAACGTAACAAAACTTTCAACATATTAGTTTTAATGAAAGTAGAACATGCAGATAAAGTTTCAACTGAATCCCGTAATTCTAAGTACCCAAACCAAAAACGGTATTCAAAAACTATTTTTCCAATTTTCTCGAAAACGGTTAAAGCGATCGCCTTCAAAATGGTTTCATTCGTTTTCCTAGCCCAGGAATCATATAAAACGAGTACTTACAAGCTTATGAACTCAAAAACGTAAGCGTTACGATTTTTTTTTGCGCGAATTTCGCCCCAAACGCCATCTTCCAGTAGGCGGATTTTGCTGGTTAACGAACTTGACCTTTCAAATTGGACGAAGGATTTTTGTACCAAATTTCATCAAAATCGGACCATTCGTCTTCTATCTAGAGAGCGAACAGACAAATATATATATATATATATATATATAAATAAATATATACATATATATATATATATATATATATATATATATATATATATATATATACAAATTTGAACCACCGTTATTTTCGGTCTCTAGGGGTTCTGAAACGCGAAATTTTCTAGTCGGCACTTCCGGATTGTTTCATTGTATCAACCCTATAAGCGGGGTTCCTCCCTATGGGGGAGGGAGGAACCGCGCTAAAACAGCCTTCCATTGAATTAGGGAAGGCTCTCATCGATACATAAATTTTGATGATTGGCTGTTGTCAAAAAAGTGAAGCATTCACTTAATTGTTCATTGTCCCTAGACGTAATTTTTCTAAAAATTGGTGTTTCCAAGAGTGGATCCTTTGACCAATTTTCAGGAATTTATAACTTCGCAGTATGTTACTCCCAAAAATTAATAAAAATAATTGGTTGTCACTTCTTTCCAGGCTTTCAGCCTCTTTGTTATACTCGTAATATTTGACAATTGTTTCTGGAATAAATTTGTCTTATCACACAAGTTTTGGACGAAGTCAATCCAAAAAAGTCTACAATTGTGCCGCAGGAGAGTAGATCTGAAGGGAATGTTCAAATTCACCTTTCTCGATATAATTAATTAATGATTGTATGTCCAATCATTTTTTGGTCATAGCCACGTCCAATAGCCTGTCGACCTTTCACTGAGCTTGTTCACAGTGTTTTACTAGGCCCATTATGAGCGTGAACATCTCGCCCATACTCTCATCCCCTGCGGTTCTGCCGTGGGCGATGCAATCGTTTTTTTCTCGGGATCTCCCCCAGTTATTCATCCTCTAAAGATATAATTAGCACATTCACTTGTCAAATAGATATTCTCATTTTTTCCTGTAATTTCATTTTGAGGTAGTTCTTTATTTAATAAATTACCAGAACCGAATTTCACCTTCTGGAATATTTTGAAAGGTGTCAATAAAGAATTCTTTTATTATGGCACTCTCCTTCATGGGTTCATCTTCAAAAGTATGATTACCTTCAATATTTTCCCACTCGCTCGTTAAATTGATTGTTTAACTTTTAGCTACATCTTTAGATGGAGTTGATAAAACATCAGAAATGAATTCTACATTACTTGAACTATCATTCTGAAAAATATTCTTCTTAGTAATCTTTTGGTTGGATGTGCTCTTCCTGGTAGTGTAAACTCTCCTATTGTTCTTTATTGTATGTGTTCTATGACAAAATTTACACTGCCAAGGACTATATAACCGAGATAATCACGCCAAAGCTGAATACAAATAAAAATTTGATTTGTATTACAATAAGTTTCTCCATGTAAAAAGAGAAATTTTTTCGGCCAGCACAGTGAAACAAGTTCCACTGAAGAAAGCGGGGACAGTATACTTTTGTCAATGACGGAACGAAAGGGAAGGAGAAGTGAACAAAGTCAGTTTAATCTCTCTTAAGTGTCATGGTAAATGCATCTTGTGTTCTATGGTTTGTTCCTATTGTCATCTAGAATGTGTTATAGTACGCCTACTAGCCGTCTACTTAAGTCCGTATAAGAATTTGATGTGACGTCGTATTATGAATTCTGAAACTTTCAGGATTTCTAATAGTTTGTGTATGTCTGGACCCTTGAGTTTTTTTGGGAAGTGCTCCGTGTTATTGTTTTGAGTATTCGGCTCTGAAAATACTGTAGTTTTTTTAGTATTGAGGGGTTCAGAAAGTGAAAGAGTGGTGTGCCGTATAATAGTGCTGGTCGTAAGGCTCCTTTATATATGAGTAATTTCAGTCTGAGTGACAGGTTGGGTGAATTGAGTAGATATCCAAGAGAGCGGGCTTTTGTTGGCGATTTCTGAGGTGTAAATGGAAAAGAGTGTAGGTGCGAGTACTGACCCTTGCGGCACGCCACAGAGGACGGAGTGTGTGCTAGACCCCCCTACCCTAACTGTCTTAGTACGTCCGTAAGGAAAAGAGTGTATTATGTTATTGAGTTGTTCTGGACATTTGTTAGTTGATAGGATAGTCTCTATCGAAGCCATAGAGGAAGTAACGGTTGTCGCGCTTCTTGGACTTAGGGGCGTGAGTGTGAAAGGACACATTCTGATCCTCCTTAAGTATATACCAGACTGCCAGGTGGTCTCGAGTATTCATGAGAAAGAGCCTGGTCTTTTTGTCACTATTTGATATCCTAAATTGTTCAATATCCCTAGCTTTTAGCTGGTATTTTAGGTTTGCAACAGCTATTGGGGGAGTAATGATATACGGCGGCTGCCATTCAGTTTTTTAGTTAGTGTCTCGGTGTTATCTTTTCTTACACCATCTTCTGCCGCCTTAGCGGCTGCCTGAAGAGGTGTGAAGGTGTTATCTTTTCTTACACCATTTTCTGCCGCCTTAGCGGCTGCCTGAAGAGGTGTGAAGGAATTGTGAACCTCTGGTACAGAGGTATGTGGCAGTCTTAAAGGGCAGTAAATTTTTTACGAGGGAGGGTGTAACCCTCATCCCCGACATGGACATGCTTGAGTGATCCCTGTATGTCGTCCAATTCCATGATGGATTGGCCCGGAGAGCCATTTTTAATGTCTGATTGGGGCCCTGGAGAGCCTGTAATTCCAAGGGTGCTTTGACCATAGCCCAAAGAGCTAGACCGTGAGCTGGCTGGCTCTGAAAAGGGCCGTTGACACCCTCTAAGGGGAGGGTGGTGATATTGTTCTGCTGTCGCGCCAGCGCAGTGAATTTCATTGATGAAAGCAAGAGTGGGACAGCTAGAATTTTTATTGTGCAGCAGTAGTGGAGAGCAGGTAATGAATGGTTCTTTTTCGGCTGCTAGCTGCTAACTCTAATGTATTCTTGAAGATACGTTAATTTTTTTTCCTTACCCTCCTAAGACTTATAATTGACAATATAGTGCAGCAGGCACCTGGCACAGGAATAATCCACACCTTATCCTACAACCTATGTACTAGAAGGGGGAACACTTATACAAGGGGATCTTAAGCCTACATAGTGTACTAACTAATACTAGGGGGTATCAGGGAAACATTGGGAGGGACAATATTGTGGGGTGATCGCGGTCGAAACCGTGAAGTGGAAATTTTCGGTCCCTCTTTTTTGATTTGGGCGCATGAGTGAAAGAGGATAAATTGCTGTTCTCCTTCAGCATTTGCCTAACAGCATTGTGATTGGCCCGGTTCATCAAGAAGAGACGGGTCTCCCGATCGCTATTGGAAATTCTAAAATTATGGATGTCCCAAGATATCAGCTCTGGGACTTGAGGTCGGAAGCTGCGAGTGGGGGCGAGATGATGAAGAGAGGCTGTCTTTCAATCTTCAATTCATCCTCCTTTTCATTTTCTGTGTTATTATTGGCGGCCTGTGTCTCCTCAAGTGGGGTAAACGAGTTCCGTACATCTGTGGTTGTGGGCCACGGGAGTCGTGGGCGACCTGTGTATATTTTGCGAGGGAGGGTGAAGCCCTCATCCTCGCCGTGTCCCCGCTTTAGCGATTGCTGTTCATCCTGCTCCACAGTAGACTGAAGTTGGCCCAGAGAGCCACCCGGAAGTAGATGTAGCGGGCTTGAAGAGCCCCTGGTAAAACTGAGGGTGCTTTGACCATAGCCCAAAGAGCTAGGTCCGTTAGATCCCAGAGCTGGCTTCTGCTGTCCCGCTAGCGCAGTGAATTCCACTGATGAAAGCTGATGAAGAGTGGGGCAGCTAGAATTTTAATTTGTAGCAGTAGTAGAGAGCAGGTGTTGTTCTTCTTCGGCTAGTGAATGAATTATGAAGATAGTTTTTTTTTTTTTTTTTTTTTTTTTTTTTTTTTCTTCTTACCCTCCATTAATATAATATTTACACCTTAATCTACACCTTATTCTACAACTTATCTGTTAGAAGGGGGAGCAATAATACAAGGGAGTCTTTAGCCTACTTAGCATACTAACTAATACTAGGGGGGTCAAAGTGACATTGGGAGGGACAATACAGGATGTAACTTAAGCCTAACTTATAACTAACTTACAAACTAACAATATTTACAGAATTAAGGTGCTGCCTCTGCCTCGTCAAGGATGTCGACCGCCATTCTTGTACTTCCTTGCCATCTTGGTAGAAGAGGAGGTGTTACATCCTGAAAATGGGGTTGTTGCTGTGCCGCAAGCCATCGTAAAACATTACGTGTTGCCTTCGGATCAACTGATGAACCCTTGGCAGCTCGAGTTCATCGTGGAGGAGGTAAGGCTTCATCCTCTGAAGGTGAGTGTGCTGCACCACTCGGAACTGCACCCGTTCTGGAATCGCCATAGTTTTCTCAGTGTCCCAGGGAAGATGTATCGAAGGGCCGGGGTGCTCCATGGAGGAGGGTAGGTCGGATGATAGCCTTGTAGATCAGGAGCTTCAGCCGGAGGGATAGCTGGGCCGATCTCAGGAGGTGGTTGAGGCGATACGTCTTCTGCCGGGCTTCCTTCAGGCGACTGTTGACATGCGGCGACTGTTGACATCTATTCCTACACGGGAGAGTTCATCAACAATCTTCTCACAGGCCTTCTGAGCTCGTCCGAGGGCGATCCGTGCGTTGAAGCTAGAGGAATTGATGCCAATGTCATCAGCATAGGCAGCTGAGGAGATTTTAGGGAACTTCAATCCTACGATATGGGCAGTGTATATAGTAAACAGCACCGATCCCTGTGGAATGCCACACGTCGCTTCGGCCATTTGTCTAGTCAGTGCCTGACGCTTAGAGCACAGGCGCTACGTGGTGGGGTGCTGTTCCTGGCAAGTTGACTGGTAGGGGGGGCCGATTTTGGGCATTCGTGGGTCCAATGGGCTTCACCGCACCAGCCGCAGTTGCTCGGATGTCCACAATAGATAGCTGTATGCCCGAAGGACATACAGTGAAAGCATTGGACGGGGCCACCCTCTGTTCAGAATGTGGTTGCTTTAAATGAGATGTGGTCGATGTGACCAAGTCTTTCCAAGTCTTTAAGGGTTACATAGTGGTTGGTGGTGACCAGGATGGGGCTTAGCTCCGCCTTTTCCCCATTGGCCAAGTTCTTAGTGAGCCGGGCCGCTTTCTTAAAGCCATTCAGTCTAGTGTTTAGTTCATGTGTAATGTCACTGATAGGGTGATCACGGTCAAAGCCGTGGAGCAGAAATTTACGGTCCCTCTTTCTTGATTTAATTGCGAATGAATGAAACGATAAGTTGCTGTCCTCCTTCAAAATTTGCCACACGGCATTGTGATCAGCCCGGCTTATCAAGAAGAGACGGGTCTCCCGGTCACTGTTGGATATTTTAAAATTTTGGATACCACGAGAAATCAGCTGGGACTTAAGGTCAGAAGCTGAGAGTGGGGGAGAGATGATGAAGGGAGGCTGTCTTTCAGGCTTTGATACTGTCTCCGTTTCATTTTCTAAGTTATTGGCGGCCAGTGACTCCGTGAGTGGCGTGAACGAGTTCCGCACGTCTGTGAGTGTAGTGCGCGGTGGTCGTGGGTGCCCTGTATATTTTTTGTGAGGGAGGGTGAAGCCATCTTCCTCACCGTGTCCCTGCTTTAGCGATAGATGTTGGTCATCTTGCTCCGTTTACTGATGTTGGCCCAGAGAGCCATCTGGAAGCGAATGTTGCGGGCTTGAAGAGTGCGTGGTTAAGATAAGGGTGCTTTGACCGTAGCCCAAATAGCTAGGCCTGTTAGATACCCCGGCTGGCTGGCCCTGAAAAGGGCCCCAGCCCTCCTGGGGGAGGGTGATATTCGTTTGCTGTCCCCTCAGCATACTGAATCACTATGAAAGCAGGAGGGGGACAGCAAGATTTTTCTTTTGTACGTGGCAGCAGTAGAGCAGTAATGTCTTTCTCGTTTGGCTGCTAGTTTCAGAATGTGAAGAGGATGTGTTGTGGTGGTTTCCTAAGATTTGGAGGTGCTGGCGCGAACTTAGGAATGCTCAAATTGGCCGCAAAAGTGATGGTGTCTGTGAACTGTTTAATGGCCTCATCAAGAATTTGTGTGTCTTGTATGGGTGTGATAGGGGGAGTGTGTTCGTGTATGAGGTGTTTGTATTTGTGCCAATCTGCCTTACTGTAGTGGTAGTTTGTGGCTGTGGGTGTGGGGATGTGCCCGTGTAATTCGTATAAGACCGGCCTGTGGTCTGATGTGATAAAATCGAGTGCAGTGCACGCTGTTATTTTGTGTGGTTGTCGCGTAACTAACAAGTCAATCGTTGAAGTCATGCTGGGATCTGCGAAATGTCTGAATGTGTGTGTGCCTGGGTGTATGACTGTCAGGGGGTATTTCGTCAGCTTAGTCCCTGCGGGGTTGTTTCTCGTATTATGCCAGGCAGTGTGTCTAACGTTCAGGTCACCCATGAGTATGTGTCGCCTGTCTGTCGAAGTTTATGATAGAAGTCCCAGTCGTGAAAGTCGTCCTCGCGGTCTCCGATAGTATGCGGTCAGTTTGTATGTCTTGTTCAGTTTAACTATGAAGGTTCGAGTGGGTGTAGTGTTAGCCAGGGGGGGGGGGCTACAGTTGTTTAGCGGGCTTTTCGGCTCTTCTCAAGAAGGTCGAGCCGGGTTGGGCATTACCTGTATGAGGTGGGGTGCTCCTCCTGACAGTTAGGGCATTTCAGTGTGTTATTTGCTCGATCGCAGTCTTTCGAAGCATGAGATTTTCCGCAACGAACACAACGTTCGTGTAAATTACAGTTATTTCTGGTGTGGCCGAAGCGCTGGCACCGGAAACACTTGGAGATGCTATTTTCTCCCCTGTGTTTGATATAAACGAATATTTGATCGATCGATTTGATCGATTTTAGGTGTGAGGGGTTGAACTTATGGTCAAAAGTGAGTAAGATGGATGGAATGGGGACCCTAGTTCCGTCAGTCTGGGTCTTGCTCATACACTTCACTGACACAAGATGTTCAGTGTTGAGCTGCTGTTTAACGCTCTCTAGCGGGTGGTTGATGTCCAGCCCAAGAAGCACGAAGTTTTGATTTTTCGGGGAGCCCTTAGGAGTAAAAGAGTAAAATTGAGTCTTGTTTGTGGTTAGTTATGTTTTTATAGCTTTGAAGGTAGTGAGGTCCTGGGCAAAAATTTTGTTTCCGTCTTTACATCTCTGTACAGTGTATTTGGAGATTCCGGCATTGTTTAGTGTGCGTACGAGGCTGTTAACCTCGGTGTAGTGTGGTGGTAGTATGATTGGTGGTGGCCTAATTTTGTTGAGGGGCTCAAACCTGTTCTGTGTGGTGGTCGGGGCTGGGGAAATTTTAGTGGGTGGATTTTTGGGCGCCACCTTTCGGTGCTTCCTGCCCTTACTTGGTTTTACCAGCGTGAAGATTTCACTATCTGTAAGGGGTTCGCTCTCCGAGGAGCTACTTGTGTCAATGGGCCTTTTAGAGGCCGGAGGGAGGCCAGGGAAGTCTGTAGTATTTTCAAGATCGGCGCCCTGCTCCATAGGAGACTCAGGGCCCAGTATGCTGAAGAGACGTTCCATCTCTTCTGTGGTGAAGGTTCTGGTAGAGAGGGCTTTAGTGAGGGTCTCTTGGGTGAGATGTGAGCTGGTAGTGGGTGGTGGTGTGAGTGTACGTGTCTGGTGGAGGGGAGTGTGTTCATGTGAGTACATGGTGGGGGGTGGGCGTGGCGAGAAGAGGGGGTAAAAGAGAGAGGGGAGAGTCAGAGTGGGGGTAGTAAGAGTGGGGGTACCCTGGTGGTGGGGGCCGCCTGGGGTCGTACCTGTACCGACCGTCAGACGGGTGGGCAAGGCCCCGGAAAGCAGAACCCCTTAACAATTCCCTTGTGGGTCCGGACCCAACGGCTTGTTTAGGGATCCTGGATGTGCCCCTTACTTTCTTCTTCTGCAACTCCTGCTGGTCCTGGCTGCTACACCAGGCGCTTCTGCTCTTTCGAGCCTACTGACCGAGCAGGTGCTCGGGGCCTAGCTTCTTGAGTAGCTGGTCCTACTGGAGATGGCTGGAGAGCGGCCAGTGAATGCACAAAAGCTGCGACAGAGTAGACCAGTTCCAAGTAAACAGCGCGATGTGATCAGCACAGTAGTTCATGGAGGAATGTTCGTGAAGATAGGGTTTTTTTTTTTTTTTTTTTTTTTTTCCTAAACCCCACTTAAGAGAAAAGATAAATAAAAAGCATGCAAGGAAGGGCATGATGAAAACGAAAGTGAAAGAAAAACATGCAGGAACGCAAAAGAAAACTAAGGACCTGGAACGCAACAGGCGTGCGTAAGGGCCACAGGTAGAGGGAGGATGAGGGAGGAGGTGTCCTTATTCTGCATAAATGCACTTGAAGGCGGTAAGTAAAGGAGAAAAAAGGTGTAGGATTCCCAGAAGGGATATATGTGTAATGTGCTGTGTGGGGCACAGCGATAGAGGAGGAGGTAAAACGAAAGATAGTCGGAGAGTAGAAGAAAGAAGAAAGGGGAAGAAGGTCAGTTAAACTGTCTTAAGTGTCATGTGTCAGTGTAACTTGTGTTTGTTGGATTGCTCCTAGCGTGTTCTAAAATGTGTTATGTTCTAGTACGTCTACTAGTCGTCGTGTGAACTCAGTTGGTCCTTGCCAGCGTCCTGGTCGTCCAGGTGGTGTGATGTCGTTAAAAAGTGGATTGTCATGGTACTTAAGTCCGTCAAAGAATTTGATGTGACGTCGTTTTATGAATTCTGAAACTGTAGGGAGTTGTGTAAGTCAGGGGCTTTGAGTTTATTGTGTGAGGTGCTCCGTGTGACTGTTTTGAGTATTCGGTTCTGAAAAGATTGTAGTGTTCTGAGTGTGGTGGGGTTCAGAAACCGAAAGAGTGGTGTGCCGTATAGAAGTGCCGGTCGTAAGACTCCTTTGTATATGAGTAGCTTCAGTCTGAGTGAGAGGTTTGATGAATTGAGTAAGTAACCAAGAGAGTGGGCTTTCGTCCTGACAAGCTTTAGCTTCTTGGTAAAGTGTGTGTGAAAACTGAGGTGTGTTCCTAAGTGTATCCCCAAGTAATTGATATGTCTTTTTAACTTGTTTCTTTTGTTTCTAACCGTGAAATACTTGGGGCGTGCTCGTGTTGAATTGCCATGAAAGGCAAAGAGTAGTGCGTCTGTCTTGGTCGGGTTAACTGTGATGTGTATTCGTCGCAGTTCGTCTACTACGTCTGCGCAAACCTCTTCAGCTTGTTTTAATGCCTTTGAATGTGACATGGATGTGCTGTATATCGCGATATCGTCGGCATATGCGGCTATTTTTGTGTTTGGGTACTGTTCACCGACGATTTCTGATGTGTAGATGGAAAAGAGTGTGGGTGCGAGTACTGACCCCTGTGGTACACCGCAGGGAATTGGGTGTGTGCTGGAGAGGCTTGCTCCTACCCTAACCGTCATAGTACGTCCGTATAGGAAAGGGTGTATTGTGTTATAGAGTTTATGATTGGGGCTATCCGTTGGTAGCGTGTACCGTGTCGAAGGCCGATGGCGACTCCACCGGCTAGTGTATTGTCCATGTCGTGCCGGAGAAGTGTATAGCCTTGGAAGTGTGCGTAACTGCCTCTGGTCAGTTGTATGTCGGTTAGTATGAATACTGTGGGCTGTGTTTGTCGTAGAAGTAAGTCCACGTCTTGTAGTTTTGGAGTTAGTCTGTTCGTGTTTAAATTAAGTATAGTGTGTCTGTTCATGGTGTTAGTCAGTCGTTCGACCCATGCGGGTGTGCTGTCACTGGTTTGTTGTTGTGGTGCGATAGGTGTTGGTAATTGGTAGGTTGGTGGTGTAGGTGGGGTGGGCAGCAGACCTGGTACTATTATTTGATCGATCGATTTGATCGATTTTAGGTGTGCTGGGTTAAATTTATGGGTGAAGGTGAGTAAGACAGGGGGGATGGGGGCTCTAGTACCGTCTGTCTGGGTTTTGCTCATACGTTTCACTGATACCAATTGATCCGTATTGAGCTCCTGCTTAATGGTGTCTAGCGGGTCGTCAACATCCAGCCCGAAGAGCACGAATAATTGGTTTTTGGGGAGCCCTTGGGTGTGTACGAGTAAAATTGTGTCTTGTTGGTTGTAAGTTTGGTTTTGATGGCTTCAAAAGTCTTGAGGTCTTGGGCAAATATCTTATTGCCGCCTTTACATCTTTGTACGGTGTAGTTCTTAATGCCGGCTGTGTTGAGTGTTCTGACGAGACTGTTTACATCTGTGTAGTGTGGGGGCAGTACAATGGGTGGTGGTCTTATGTTCCTAAGAGGTTCGAATTTATTCTGAGTTTTGATTGGGGCGGGGGTGTTGTTGACTGTAGGTGTGGTGTTACGGGCCACCTTCCGGTGTTTTTTGCCCTGTGGCTTGACCAGAGTAAAGATTTCACTATCAGTGACATCTTCGCTGTCTGAAGAGCTGCTGGTCTCTATGGGTCTCTTAGAGGCCGGAGGGAGGTTGGGAAAATCTTTGGTGTTTTCTATGGCGATTCCCTGTTCCATAGGAGACTCGGGGGCCAGGATGTTAAAGAGACGATCCATCTCTTCACTTGTAAATGTGCGTGTGGCGAGGGCTTCTAGAGTGTCCTTGTTGATGTGTGTGCTATTGGAGGGTGGTGGTGTGTCTGATCGTGACTGGTGTGTAGTGTGTGGGTGCTCATGTGAGTACATGGTGGGGTGGTGGGCGTGGTGAAAGTTGAGGGGGTAAGAAGAGTGGGGGTCGATAGAGTGGGGGTACCCTGGTGGAGGGGGCCGCCTGCGGTCGTACCTTTACCGACCGACAGACGGGTGGGCAAAGCCCCGGAATGCAGAACCCCTTAACAATTCCCTTGTGGGTCCGGACCCAATGGCTTGTTTAGAGATCCTGGATGTGCCCCTTACTCTCTTCTTCTGCGACTCCTGCTGGTCCTGGCTGCTACACCTAGCTTCTTGAGTAGCTGGTCCTACTGGAGGTGACTGGAGAGCTGCCGGCGAATACACAAGAACTGTGACGAGGTAGAGGAGTTCCAAGTAAACAGGCGATGTGTTCAGCACTGAAGTTCATGGAGGAATGTTGCGTGAAGATAGTTTTTTTTTTTTCTTTTTTTTTTTTTTTTTTTTTGAAACCCCCCAACAAAAATAACCAAAGAAAGAGCCCCAGAACCGACGAATCGGGAACCGGAGCCGGGAGTAAAAACGCCTTGTTCTACCCGCGGGTAATCGAAGGGACGAAGCTAGAAAAAATGGAAAGAAAGCCCAAGTGAATAAATTTGGAAGAAAGAGAGGGACACGGGGAGGGACCGTTCCGGACGTCAAAATACTAAAACTAAACTAAAAACTAAACTAAAAACTAAACTAAACTAAACGAATAAACAGTAAAAACGAAACAGAGTAACAACGAATAAAGCAGAAACAAAACGAATGACTAAAACTAAGCAACGACTATAACTAAGGAAACAAGAAAACTCGAGAACACGAACGAAATATATACAGGCGAGCCGTTAGGGCTCGTCACAGACGTCGAGGATTCGACGGGTGGTTCCTTGCCATCTCTGAGGGAGAGGCGGGGGAGTCACGTCGCGGAAGAGGGGGTTGTGACAGTATTGAAGGCTGTCGTAAAATTTGATATGCCTCCTGCGGATGAAGTCCTGGACGTAGGGGATTTGAAGTTCATCATGGAGGGTGGCGGTCCGGGCACCTTGGAGGCTAGTGTGAGACAGCGCGCCGGAGAAGACCGTTTTGAAATCTTTGCAGACGTCTGAGAGTGCATGGATACATGTATCTCATTGAAGGAGCACCATGCAGTAGCGTGGGACGAATGATAGCTTTGTAAATAAGGAGCTTGAGCCGTAGCGATAACTGCTCGGAACGGAGTAAATGCCCGAGTCGGTACGATTTAAGCCGAGCCTCGCGTAGGCGGGTGGCGACGTGTGGTGTGACGGACAGATGCCGATGTATGCACACCCCCAGGTAGTTAATATTGCTGGAAATCTTTATCCGCTGGCCTCGAATTTCAAAATGCGTGGGCAGAGTGCCGTTAGGTCGGAGGCCTTTACCACCTTGGAAGGCGCCAACATCCAACATCTCCCAATGCGTCAACAACAGTCTCGCAGGCGGTCTGTGTTCGTCGTACAGCGACACGGGCATTAAAGCTAGTTGAGTAGTGCGTGAAGATAGGTTTTTTTTTTTTTTTTTTTTTTTTTTTTTTTTTTTTTTTTTTTCTTACCCTCCATATTATTATTTACAGTAGTAAAGCACACCAGGCTCAACAGGCTGAGTCCTGGCGCGGGGTCTTAAGTCTACACCTTATTCTACATCTTATGTACTAGAAGGGGGGAATATAATACAGGGAATCTTAAGCCTACTTAGCGTACTAACTAATACTAGGGGGGTTATAGTGACATCGGGAGGGGCAACACAGGGAGTATCTTAAGCCTAACTTATAACTAACTTACGAACTAACAATATATATACAATTTATACAAAATTAAGGCGCTGCCTCTGCCTCCTCAAGGATGTCAACCACCGTTCTTCTACTACCTTGCCATCTCCTTGGTAGAAGAGGAGGTGTTACGTCCCGAAAAAGGGGGTTGGTGCAGTGCCGCAAGCCATCATAAAACTTGACGTGCCGCCTTCAGATGAACTGATGAACCCTTTGCAGCTCGAGTTCATCGTGGAGATGGGAAGGCTTCATCCTCTGAAGATGGGTATGCTGCACCGCTCGGAGGAGGACCCCGTTCTGGAATCGCTGTAGTCTTCTGAGTGTCCCGGGGAAGACGTATTGAAGAGCCGGCACTCCGTGAAGGAGAGTGGGTCGAATGATGGCCTTATAGATCAGTAGCTTCAGTCGGAGGGACAGCTGGGCCGATCTCAGGAGGTGGTTGAGGCGATACGTCTTCTGCCGGGCTTCCTTCAGGCGATTGTTGACATGCGGCGTCACAGACAGATGGCGATGGATGTGCACTCCAAGGTAATTGATTTTCGTGGATAGCTTGATCCGCTGACCTCGAACCTCGAAATGCGAAGGTAGAGATCCTCGGGGTCGGCTTCCCTTGTTTCCTTGGAATGAGCATACAACTGCATCAGTCTTAGACGGATTGACGTCTATTCCTACACGGGAAAGTTCGTTAACAATCTTCTCACAGGCCTTCTGAGCTCGTCCGAGGGCGACCCGTGCGTTGAAGCTTGAGGAATAGACGCCAATGTCATCAGCATAGGCAGCTAAGGAGACTTTAGGGAACTTCAGTCCTGCGATATGGGCAGTGTATATGGTAAACAGCACCGGGCCTAGCACCGATCCCTGTGGAACGCCACACGTGGACGGGCGACTGCTTGAGGTGTCGCCACCGATCCTCACAGTGAAACTTCTTCCGGACAGATAGCTTTCAAGGATATTGACGAGCTGTGCCGGGAAGCCGTAACACCGTAACTGGTGAAGGAGGAGACGGTGCGACACACAGTCGAACGCCTGTGTGCAATCCAACGAGATGAAGGCCGTGGCTCTGTTCTTATTGAGCTCTGCGGCCACAGTGTTCTGGAGCTTGGCGACGTGGTGATCACAGGAGAGCCCGGGCCGAAAGCCAGTCTGTTCCGGAGGGATAACATCCGCATCCGCGCAGTGCTTTAACACATGAGCAAGGATCAACTTTTCGAAGATCTTGCTCATGTGGCTCAGCAGGCTTATCGGTCGGTAGTGCTCGGGCTTGTCTCCTGGCTTCTATGGTTTGCGAAGAGGGATCACCACGGCGTGTTTCCAAGCGTCCGGGAAGTGCCCGATGCGGTAGGCTGCATTGAAGATATTCAGTAGAGAGGCTTTTGCCTTCCTAGGGAGCATCTTCAACATAATGTATGGTACACCATCCAGCCCGGAGGACTTGTTTCCCTTCGTTCTCCTGAGCGCCGACTCCAGCTGCCTGAAGGTGAAGTAGAACGGGGTCCTCGGATGATCCAGGGGTTCTGGGGGCAGGTCCAGGGTCCTCTCAGTCCTGCGTCTGTCGTTCTCCTCGTAGTAGTCGGCGAGGGACTCCGCCTGTTCCGCCGGGGTCAGTAGATGATCGCCGTTGGAGAGAAGGATGTCCTGCCGCTTGGAGACCGTTCCACGCAGCAACCGCCAGAATTGCTTGGGGTCTTCATGTGTACGTCGGAGCTGCTCATGCCAGAGGGCCGTCTTCCACTGGGCCGACAGCTGCGCTATCTGGTGTGTCATCGCGTTGATGGGGGCACGTAGCGAGCTGTCCTTGGTCCGTGCCCAGATGTTCTTCAGGTTGTTCCTAAGCCCAATGAGTCTAGAGATGTGGGCAGGTGGTCGCCGCTGGTGTATAGGCTTAGGAACAAACTTCGGTATCCTCCTGTCGGCAGCAGAATGGATGACAGTGGTAAGGTTAGCGACAGCATCGTCGATCTCAGGAGCAGCCCCGTACGACTTGATGGAAGGAAGCTCGGTGAGGATGTCCTCCTGGTATCCTCTCCAGTCCGCCTTGTGTAAACGATATTTGGACGGCAGCGGCGCGGGAGGGTCTCCCTCCACTTCGTAAAGAACTGGACGATGATCCGACGGCCCGTAGTCCAGGGCGCTGCATCGGGTGACAGTGTGAAGATCCCTAGTGAGGAGAAGGTCCAGCGTTGACGTATGATCGGGGTTTCCAGCTTGCCTGAAGGTGTGGATTCCGGGGTGTATAGAGAGAGGGGGAGAGATAATGAAGGGAGGCTGCCTTTCAGGCTTTGATACGGCCTCCGTTTCATTATCCATATTATTATTGGCGGCTGGTGGTTCAGAGAGTGGCGTAAACGAGTTCCGCACATCAGTGTGAGTAGAATGCGGTGGTCGTGGGCGCCCTATATATTTTTTGCGAGGGAGGGTGAAGCCTTCGTCCTCTCCGTGTCCCCGCTTCAGTGATTGGTTGTCGTCCTGCTCCATTGATTGATGGCCCGAAGAGCCGCCTGGGAGCAGATGTTGGGGGCTTGAGCCCGTGGTCACGTTGGGGGTGCTTTGACCATAGCATAATGAGCTAGGCCCGTTAGAAACCCCAGCTGGCTGGCCCTGAAAAGGGCCGTTTACACCCTCCAGAGGGAGAGTGTTATTCGTTTGCTGTCCCGCCAGCGTAGTCAATATGAAAGCAATATGAAAGCAGAAGTGGGACAGCAAGATTTTTCTTTGTGGCAGCAGTAGAGCAGTTAGGTCTTGATCCTTTCGTTGCCAATCAATGAATGAATGTGAAGATAGTTTTTTTTTTTTTTTTTTTTTTTTTTTTTTTTTTTTTCATACCCCCCACCAAAATAACCAAAGAAAGAGCCCCAGAACCGACGCATCGGGAACCGGAGCCGGGAGTAAAAGCGCCTTATTCTACCCGCGGGTAATCGAAGGGACGAAGTTAGAAAAAATGGAAAGAAAGCCCAAGTGAATAAATTTGGAAGAAATAGAGGGACACGGGGAGGGGCCGTGCCGGACGTCAAACACTAAAACTAAACGAATAAACAGGAAAGAACAAAACAGAGTAACAACGAATAAAGCAAAACAAACGAACGACTAAAACTAAGCAACGACTATAACTAAAGAAACAAAAACACGAACGAAATATATACAGGCGAGCCGCTAGGGCTCGTCACAGAGGTCGAGGATTCGACGGGCGGTTCCTTGCCATCTCTGAGGGAGAGGCGGGGGAGTAACATCGCGGAAGAGGGGGTTGGGATAGTATTGAAGGCTGTCGTAAAATTTGACGTGCCTCCTGCGGATGAAGTCCTGGACGTAGGGGATTTCAAGTTCATCGTGGAGGGTGGCGGTCCGGGCACCTCGGAGGCTAGTGTGGGACACAGCGCGCCGGAGGAGTCCGTTTTGGAATCTGCAGACGCCTGAGGGTGCAAGGATACATGTAGCGCATGGAAGGTGCACCATGCAGTAGCGTGGGACGGATTAGAGCTTTATAAATGAGCAGCTTTAGCCGTAGCGATAGCTGCTCGGAACGAAGTAAATGCCCGAGTCTCTAGCGAGAAGGAGATCTATAGTAGAAACCCATTCCGGATTCCTCGGATGCCGAAAGGTATGAATTCCGGGGTGAAATACATTGAGTCTCGTCCTAGCGATAAAGGACCCCAAGTCATTATTAGTCGAACACTGCCATATGCTATGTTTGGCATTCAAATCCCCGATGATGAGGTGAAGTGGTTCACGACAGGCGGTCTCCAGGATGGCCTGAGCGAACGACATCTGAGTGTAGGGGCGGCGATAGACGCCAGTGATGGTATACCGCCTCTTAAAACGTACCGACACCGACACGGCCTGTGTCCCAGGGGAAGTGGCGGGTTGCTGCTCGAGAAGCCTGGAGGGTATATCGCGCCTCACAAGGAGGAGTACTCCTCCAGGGATCCCGGGCCGACCGTCACACCGATAGGAGACATATCCCCTGAAAAACAGGCGGTCAGTGGGGCGCAGCTGGGCATCCGTAATTACCACGACGGCGGGGGAGTGCAGATCCAACATGATCTCAATTTCAGCCAACTTAGGACAAAGGCTTCGGATGTTATAATTGATTAGCGTGTGTCCAGTCATACTGTGGGCATCACCAATCGATCAACCAGCCGATCGACCTTGTCCGTAAGCTTGTTGACAGTCTGTATAAGACCGGAGATCATAGAAAACATGAGGGATATGTTAAACCCCCCCATCATAGGTTCTTCACGGGACGCCGTACACTGAGTAGGAGGAGGTTCTTCGTGCGCTACCGGGTCGTCAATTGTTGCGCCTCGAGTGACCTGTGAGTATAGGCATCCCGGACTGACACGAGTGACCGGCAAGCGGGCATTGCCAACAGGGGGGGCAGTGGGCACCGGGCCCTGCATGTGCGGAGCGGCCTTCTGGAGCCTTCGCTCCTGAACGGATTTTACAAGGGCCGTCCGTTTAGGACAGAGCCGGTACCCAGTGGGGTGTCCCTGCTGGCACTGCACGCACTTGGGGGGAGCTTTCTTGGGACACTGGTGAGTCCAGTGTGCTTCTCCACACCACCCACAACGACTCGGGCGCCCACAATACTGAGCTGTGTGGCCAAAGTCCATGCAATGAAAACACTGCACGGGCCCACCACCAGTGCGGAAGGGGGTAATTTTTATGCCGACATGGTCGATTTGGCGTCGTTTTTGAAAATCTGCTAAGGAGACTGTGATTGGTCACAACTAAAATCGGGCTGAGCTCGAGCTTCTCGCCCGTCTCAAGGGTTTTAGTAAGGTGCGAGGCCTTTTTGAAGCCCGGAAGCTCAGCCCGTAAGGCTGTCACTATGTCGTCTATTGGGTGATCGCGATCAAACCCGTGTAGGAGAAATCGCCTGTCTCTCTTTTTATCCTTAGGGGCGAAGGAATGAAATTTAATGTTCGGGTCTTCCCGGAGCATGTTCCACACCGATAAGTGGTCGGTGGCAGACTCGACAAAGAGACGAGTCTCCCTGTCGCTGTTAAAATGCTGAAGGCAACAATGCCCCGTTCCAGCAGTTGGGCCTTGAGGTGACCGGCCGCAATGGGAGGGGAGATGATAAAGGGTGGTTGCCTTTTCGGGCGAGATGCCGCAGGAGGCCTGGCTTGTGAATTCAAGCCAGAGGAAGTAGGGGTGGGCTCCGCAGAGGGAAACGCAAACTTATTGGAGGTGGGAGTGGGGGTAGGAGGAACTAGCCGAGGTCTGGCCGTGAATTTACGTTTGACGAGGTCAAACCCCTCATCCTCGACGTGACTCCGTTTTAAGGAGCTCTGCTCGGCAACGACCTCCATGGAAGAGGATAAAACGGGAAAGGAAGGGACAGGAATTTAGAGAAGGAAGGCAAAGGAAAGGGACTTGCAGCCCGCACCACCAGTGCTGCAAGGCGGTCAATGACCCGGCCGAACCCCCGAGCAATTCCCTCTAGCCCCCGTGGACTACGGCTTGCTCAGAGATCCGGGAGGAAGAAAACAGATACTCTCTTCGGGACAGCCGCCAGGAAGAGCAAAGCTCTCTTGTCAGCTTGAAGATCAGCAGGTTTCAGAGAAAGTAGGTTTCAGTCTTTGGGATCGGTTAGGCAGAGGTTCCTCAGCGTCAGCTTCACTCGATGACTGCTCCACTCAGAATGTGAAGATAGGGTCAGTCCAAGTCTTATTTATACCCGGCCGGTGTTGCAGTCGGCCTTTCCAGGTCTCTGATTGGTTAATTATTCTCGTGCAGTTCGATTACATGGAGCCAATCTGATCTTCAGTCTTCCTTGGGAAGATTGGTGTCCATAATTTGCTTATCTGTAGCCATCTTTTCTATTAAAGTTCTGAGAGTATTTAACAATTTCTATTGCTTCTCAGATGATTCTTTCTCTTGTATTGTATGCCTTTACCAGTTGTGTTTTGTCAAACTCTATGGAGTGATTTGTTGTAAAGAAATTTTCGGCAATCACTGATCTTTTTTTTTTGTCCATGTTCTTGATACTTTTTATATGTTCTTTGAGTCTTGTAGAAGCCAATCTTCTCCAGTCTGTCCTATATATCTTCTCATACGAACATGGTATGCTATATATACTCGGGGTCTTCAATTAGGGTGTCTACTGCACGAAAAAGTCACAAATGTCATGAAAATGTCACGAAATTGAAAATAAGGCACGAAAATCACGAAAAAGTCATGAATTTTGGAACTGTGCCACGAAATTTCAGTTTCTACCTCAGTCCAACGTAAGCGTAGGACGACACAATTTTATCCACCTCTCCCACCCCCTTCCTCTGTTAGATTCCTTTGTTGTCGCATTTACATACCAATTATCCATTTTTTAGATATTTGCAGACTTAAATATAGAAATTACACATTAATTAACTAAATTCTGGCACATCAATTAACTAAATTATGTACTTTGACAAAAATATTTAGTATGTAATATTTTTAGAAATATTGAATTCTGCTATCGTAGTTCAATATTTTTGAGGCTGCTAATTCCATAGCCATTCTAAAATTTTTAGTATATTCATTTCTTCACTTCTAAAATTAATGAAACTATTCTCTCTAACTATGAGGTGTAAATTTTATGCAGTCTTATTAAATGCTTAAATATATGTATGTAAAAGTTGTTAGTTTATAGATATCTTGGTAATCTGTGTAAGATTACAAATAATTTTAAGCTATTAGTAAAGACTTTTGCTTTTTGATTGATTTTTTTTTTTTTTTTTTTTTTTTTTTTTTTTTTTTTTTTTTTTTTTTTTTTTACGGCACATTTACATCTAGGTCATTAGCGCCGACATCCAGGGTGTAGCGAGGAATTTCACCAGCGAGCCGTGGGATGATAAAATTCCTGCCGGAGGTTGGGAATCGAACCCACCATCTCCCGCTTATGAATCCAAGGCGCTAGCCATTAGACCACGGGAGACCCCCTTTTTGATTGATATATTTTTTTCTTTTTAATAGGCATGAAATTTGCCTTTTAAATCATAGAAATGTCACGAAAAAAATGTGCCGAAATTGGCTTTCACAGAAGTAGTAGACACCCTGTCAATCCAAGGTCATCCTTGAAATTCGAGAGCATGTGGCTGATCTTCCCATTCATTGGTAGTGAATGTACTTCTAATTTGATATGTTTTAAATAATTTACTGATTTTATCTGTTACATCTTCACATATGGGACAATATACAATTAACAATTAACTACGTTTTGTTTAGGGATTTAGGAGGACAGAATTGCTACTCCCTTTTCTTCGTGTTGCTTCTTGTGTTTCTTCGGGTAGACCTTTTTTTTTTTTCTGCTCCTGGCAGGAGAATTGGCGCTGTCCCCCCCTGCCTATTCCTTACTTTAGAAGAAAGAAAATTTAATGCATACAAGGGAGGGCATGATGAAAACAAAAATGAAAGAACAACATGCAGAAATGTAAAAGAAAACTTAAGGACCTCGAAAACTTAAGGGGTGTATAAGTGCCACAGGTAAAGGGAGGGTGGTAGGAGATGGTGTCCTTATTGTGCTTGAATGCAACTGAAGGTGCGATGTTGGGAAAGGAGAATTCTGAGAGGGATGTTGTGAGGCCAATGTTGGATACCATACTTAAACCTAACTTACAACTAAATTACAAACTACCTAAAATAATCTTATGGACTTGGACGATCCAAGCTCAGGATATCAGTCTTGGCATCTCCAGGGAAGAAGAGGGTGAGTAACATCCCGGAAAAAGGGGATCAAGTAGTACTGCTTATGGATACACTGATGAACCTTAGCTGGTGTAGGAGGAGACGGTGTGATACACAGTCCTGAATTCTGAGGGCCGCAAAAGAATTACGAACCTCTGTATTTGAGGTTCTCGGCAACTTTGGGCGTGCCGTGAATCTTTTTTGTACAAGGGTGTAATCCTCATCATCATAACCACACTTTAGGGAACCACTGGAATTGATAAGAGGTTTTTCTCTTGACACGACTGTTTTTATGATCAAAACAGAGAGTAAGAAGAAGAAACTGAAAACGGTTTTTTGACATTACTTAGCATAAAATCTGCGATCCATAAATTGGCGTAAATTGGTCATCTTGATTTAATTTAGAATTTCTCAACTCTCCAGCCATAAACAAAAGTCCCATTAGGGCCTTTATTTCTGATTTATTGGTAGGGTAAGTGTACTTTTCTTAGACTAACCACTCATATTTCAAGCCTTTCCTCCCTATTTCCTCTTTTGTACAACATACCAAAATGTTTTATTATTTCTTCGGCAAGGAACAAAAAAATAAATCACTTCCTTTCTTCATATCTTCCTTTGGTACCTGTAAGGTGTGTGGTTAGGTGTTTTGCTGCTGTCTTTACGAATGGCGATCGTAGGGTCTTATGGTTCTGGTTCATATGCTCTCACCATCCTTTCCAATGAAAAACTGTCTATCGTCTGAAACTACCTCCCTCTGATTTTCACGATTTAGTCCTTCAGCATCAAACTCATCGTCAACATTATCATCATTCTCTAATATTTCATCCCCATCCTCGGAGCACGAATCTTTGTACTCATTATCACTATCTTCCAGCTGCTGCCTTTCTAGTTTTGCTCTAATGGCTTCAGGTGTTCGAAAAAGTGGAGTGCAGGGCATTTTGATTTAATATGCCTGGGCAAACAAATACATCTATGGATTTTTTTTTGGAGTTTCTTTTATTCCCAACCTCGAACAATATTTTTGAGATGAATACTGTCTGTCAAGAATGTGAAAAAACAATTTCTTGTACCACTTTTTACTCTTTCCGATGCTGTGGATCGAGCTCATTATTTTATCTGCTTTATCTACCGTACCCATATGAACATTATCATATGGCTTCAATTTTGACTGCACCGTTAGCCGATCAACTTTTCCTGTTGCCATATTGTCAGGTTGATGCTTCATCGACAACATCCATACATCCTTTCTATCGCACCATTTAGTATTTTATAGAGTGGGCCCCTACTTATGGTACTATTATCACTAAAATGTAGCATACAGAGAAAAAATTGAAAAATATTTGTTGACATTATTTTCCAAAATATTAGTGTGTCGATTAATTTATCTTTAGATCAATATTCGGGAGGCAATAATTTCTTAGAATGGAGCATGAGTAAATGAATTGCCAAAAAACAATAAAACAATTCAGGTCGCATTTCCGATCACTGGTTAAGCCTTCCAGATATTTGTGGACTTTGTGGCCTAAATAATGATTAGTACTTATTAATTTTTGAACAAATTTTTGTGACCAAGTCTAAAGAAAAAAAGTCCAGCTCGCAGGAACATCGTCATTTTTGCGCGATTCCTTTGTTATCCCTCGTGACATTTCTAAAGGAATAGAAACAGTTGAAGCGGTTGTTTTGATATTTCGTGAAAAGCCTGAGAAGGATGGTTGAAAAAAGCAATATTTTAGATGCCAACCCTCAAATAACGGGTAGAAGAATTAGGGTCACGTCCAGGTAGAATCCTTACAAGACAGGGAATAGAGAAAGGTTGATTGTCCCCTACCGTGATTCATTTAACTGTTGAATGCATTTCAATAAAACAACCAATTCAAGAGTGAGGCAAATAGCGGAAAAAACTGTTCTAAAGAATGACACCAACCAGTAAAGAAATAGAAAATATTCACAAGGCGTCTTCGAATCTCTCTTTGAAAGCTATATTTCTATCAATAATTTTTTTTCGCTTATTTTATTTATCCTGTTTTATTGACCAATACATTCTTGTAATAGAATCAATTAAAAAAAAAAAAAAAATCACAAAATAAAAACAGGCAAAAAGAACCGTTCAAATAAACGAAATCAATTACTTTAAAGTTACAATCACTTTTTTCTCCGATTGACATCCCCTAATCAAAACTTTTTTCTGTATTACACTAATTTTACAGATAAATTCAATTTACAACAAACAAATATCAATTTTAAAGTGATTTAAACAAAGACAAACCCCATTCAAAAGAACAAAACAAAAGTATTTGAAGTTTTAAGCACTAATTTCTCTGATTGGCATCACCTAATCAAAAATTGTTTTTAGAATCTTTTTTGTAGAGAATTTAGTAAGCTTTCAAATAGTTTTTATCCACTTACCACTCACTTATGCTCTCTCATGTAGGGCTTGAAACTGACTGAATTAAGGAAAGGAAGAGACTTCCAGCCTGCACCACCGGTGCTGCAAGGTTGTCAAAGACCCGGCCGAACTACGGAAGGACTACGGCTTGCTCAGAGATCCGGTAGGAATTAGCTGCTACTCTCTTCGGGACAGCCGTCAGGAAGAACTAAAGGTTCTCTTGTCAGTTTGAAGATTGCATTGGACTTCTGCTGGGCTTCTGGTAGACATTGGCTTTGCTGCTTGGTCCACTAACGAATCTGCTTGGGTTTTTTTTCTTTTCAAACCCCCCACAAAAAATTACCAAAAGAAAGAAATCGAGGACCGACGAGTTGGACCTTGAGCTGGAGTAAAGCCAAAGTAGTATGGCAATTTGGAAAAAGTAGAGGGACACGGGGAGGGGCTGTACTGGTTGTCAAACTAATACTAAACTAACCTAAACAAACAGAGTAACGAAACTAATAGAGCAGAACGACTAAAATTAAGCAACGACTAAAACTAAGTAATAACAAAGACACGAGAGAACGCAGAACACGAACTAAATATAACGTATATACAGACGAGACACTAAGGCTCGTCACAGAGATCCAGAGATTGTCGGGTGGTTCCTTGCCATATCTGTGGAAGAGGCGGAGGGGTCACGTCACGGAAGAGGGGGTTGGGACAGTATTGAAGGCTGTCATAGAATTTTACGTGTCTCCTACGGATAAAGTCCTGAACAAAGGGGGAGTTGGAGTTCGTCATGAAGGGTAGAGGTCCGGGCACTTTGGAGGCTAGTATGATATACTACACGTCGGATTACGCCATTCTGGAAACGTTAAAGGCGTTGTAGCGTACCAGGGTGCATGTACCTCATTGAAGGTGCGCCATGTAGTAGTGTGGGACGTATTATCGCCTTATAAATTAATATTTTGAGACGTAACGATAGCTGCTCGGATCTAAGTAAATGCCCGAGAAAAAAGTGTAAAGAAAGCCCAAGTGAACAAAATTTGGAAGAAGTAGAGGGACACGGGGAGGGACCGTTCCGGAAGTCAGAATACTAAAACTAAACTAAGACTAAACTAAACTAAACTAAACTAACCTAACCTAACCTAATGAATAATAAAACGAAACAGAGTAACACAACGAATAAAGCAGAAACAAAATGAACGACTAAAACTAAGCAACGACTATAACTAAGGAAACAAAACACGAGAACACGAACGAATTAGTATATATACAGGCGAGCCGCTAGGGCTCATCACAGACGTCGAGGATACGACAGGCGGTTCCTTGCCATCTCTGAAGGAGAGGCGGGGGTGTCACGTCGTGGAAGAGGGGGTTGGGACAGTATTGAAGGCTGTCATACAATTTTATATGCCTCCTGCGGATAAAGTCCTGAATGTGGGGAAGATGTAATTCATCATGGAGGGCTACGGTCCGGGCACCTTTCAGGCTTGTGTGCTGCACTACACGTCGTATTATGCCATTTTGGAAACGTTGAAGACGTCTCAGGGAACTCGGGTACATATACCTCATAGCAGGAGCGCCATGAAGGAGTGTAGGTCGAATAATTGCTTTATAAATTAATAGTTTGAGCCGTAATGATAACTGCTCGGATCGGAGTAGATGCCCGAGTCGGTACGATTTATACCGAGCCTCACGTAGGCGGGTGTAGACGTGTGGTGTGACGGGCAGATGCCGATGTATGCACACCCCCAGGTAGTTAATCTTGCTGGAAACCTTTATCCACTGGCCTAGAATTTCGAAATGCGTGGGCAGAGTGCCATTAGGTCAGAGGCCTTTACCACCCTGGAAGGCGCACACAACTGCATCTGTCTTTGACGGGTTAACGTCAATACCAACATCTCCCAACGCGTCAACAACAGCCTCGCAGGCGGTTTGCGTTCGTCGTACAGCGACACGGGCATTGAAACTAGTCGAATACACACCGATATCGTCGGCATAAGCAGCGATATGAAAACCCAAGAATTTTTTTCGAACTATATACGCCATGTAGATGGTAAACAATACCGGACCCAGGACAGACCCTTGCGGCACGCCACAAGGGTCGAACAGCGACGCTGAAATCCAAGTCAAAGTTCTAGAAGTGTTTTCATACATGTTGGTTGAGACCGTCGTCACTGGTATTTGAGTGTATTGGTAATCTTGCTGGAAATCTTTATCCGCTGGCCTCGAATTTCGAAATGCGTGGGCAGAGTGCCATTAGGTTGGAGGCCTTGACCATCCTGGAAGGCGACAACAACTGCATCTGTCTTTGACGGGTTAACGTCAATACCAACATCTCCCATCGCGTCAACAACAGCCTCGCAGGCAGTTTGCGTCCGTCGTACAGCGACACGGGCATTGAAACTAGACGAATACACACCGATATCGTCGGCATAAGCAGCGATATGAAAACCCAAGAATTTTTTTCGAACTATATACGCCATGTAGATGGTAAACAATACCGGACCCAGGACAGACCCTTGCGGCACGCCACAAGGGTCGAACAGCGACGCTGAAATCCAAGTCAAAGTTCTAGAAGTGTTTTCATACATGTTGGTTGAGACCGTCGTCACTGGTATTTGAGTGTATTGGTAATCTTGCTGGAAATCTTTATCCGCTGGCCTCGAATTTCGAAATGCGTGGGCAGAGTGCCATTAGGTTGGAGGCCTTGACCATCCTGGAAGGCGACAACAACTGCATCTGTCTTTGACGGGTTAACGTCAATACCAACATCTCCCAACGCGTTAACAACAGCCTCGCAGGCAGTTTGCGTCCGTCGTACAGCGACACGGGCATTGAAACTAGACGAATACACACCGATATCGTCGGCATAAGCAGCGATATGAACCCCCGGGAATTGTTTTTGAACTATATGCGCCATGTAGATGGTGAACAATACCGGACCCAGGACAGACCCTGAAGGTTACGCGGAAATCCAAGTCAAAGTTTTAGAAGTGTTTTCATACATGTTGGTGGAGACTGTCGTCACTGGTATTTGAGCGAGTACTGTGGGCGAGCGCTTTCGACGTAAGTATGTAATTATCAAGCCAATGATAAGTTAGTACTGAATTTTGTTTGTAATGTCAGAGTATTTATACTAGAGTGGAGTAAATTGTTTACTTCTGTGAAGGGTTGTCCAGGTTAGGTTGTTTGTCTGTACTCTGTGCAAGTGTTCGTTCAGGTGAAATGTTTGTCAACTCCGTGGGTCATTGCCTTGCCGTCTAAGGGTCGTCCAGGTAGTTTGTTTGTCTGTACTCAGTGCAGGTGGTCCGTTGTATGCTGGTCTTTGGAATATGGGTTATTTATATTTATCTTTCCTAGTTTTTCTGCTTTTTATGTTAAGTACGTTGTTGTTTAGTTATTGGAAGTAATGTTGTGTCTGTCCTTTTTCTTTTGTTAGTTTGTTTTAGTAGGGAGTTCAGTTCTGGACACGGTAGAGGAAGGTTGTCTCCTGCAGTAGAGAGGAAGGGTGCTCTCTGCAGTTACAGGTAGTTTAATTTAACTTGAAACTGTGACAGAACTAAAGTCGAACCAGACAAACAAGGTGAAGGGTTTGTTACCTACATCTTTCTGACTCAGAAAATTAAATAAAAAAAAAGTCAGTTTTCCAGTTTTTCCCTTTCTCTTCCAAGGTTCTGATATCTTCTGATGAAATCACATACTTCTTCAATCCTATTTTCCCAAATTTTATTACTGGAGTATGTCGTCCTCTTTACTTTTTTTTTCATGACTATTTTCCCATCATATACCTTTAAAACATTCTTAAAAAAGGTTTTACAAACCTATTTTTTTTTTGCTATTGTTAAGAGGGAGGGTATATATCTGAGTAATGCTCTTTTCTTTTGTTGACTCCGTACAGTCTGAGCATAATGTCAGCTAACGAGTATTTTTGAAAAAAATAAAGCTTGTTTTCTTGATGTATTCAGCCGGTTCATAAAAAGTTTAGATTTTCTTGATTTTCTTCAGAAATATTTAAGGTGCTCATTTTGTTTTTGCAGCACACAGTCATTGGAGTGAAATCTAACAGTGCTTTTGGCATTTAAAAGTTTCTTTTGGTTATTTTTCCATCTACTCTCATGACGCAATCTCTTTCTGGTCTTTATCACAATAGTTTGAGTAACCGTTTCTGGAGCTTGCGGTACTACTGGTGTGATCTTGAAGTATAAGTGGCTCACCTTTGGCACTGGCGGGTTGGTTATTAAACCAATCCGCCTCTCCTTATCATAATCAAATTATAGTTTTAATAGCATATTTTGCTGTGGTCTTGAATTTCCAAATCTACGTCATCAGAATCGTATTCAGAGCTAGAAGGTTCATAGTTGGAGCCTGAGTTTTCGAGATCAGTTCATCATCTGAAACAAAGGTATTTGAGTGAGCACTTATTAATTGATTTTATTCAAATACCTTTTCAGAATCAAATTTTGTATTCTCTTCATAATAGAAAGCTCATTTTTTTTACTTTATGTTATAATAATGATTTAGCTTTAATATTTATTGTAATATTGTTAACAAAATTAGAGTATTCACTTACCTTCTGTTTGGTCTGACATTGTATTGTTTGAAATTAAATAATTTTAGACCCTTTCTTAAAGATAACTGAAGCAACTTTAAACACTTACACAAAAAAACAAAAAACCTTAAACCCCCAAGCAATTCCGTCGAGTCCCCGCGGACTACGGCTTGCTCAGATTTCTGAGCAGTAACTGCTGCTCTCTTCTGGACAAGCTTCAATGTCCTATTTCCTGCCTTGAAGGGATCAGATCTTCCAGCTGGTTCGTTGAAGAAATGTGTTTCCTTTGCTTTGCTTGCATGATAGCTAGGGACCAAGTCTGAAGCTTATGATGCTTTCATATATCAACAGTTGCCTGTGTTTTATCGATTGTTCTCAGTGGATTGCATCATTTATTTTCTGCAAATATCTGTTAATTATAGATTTTATAGTTAAAAAATGTGTTAATTATTTAATCCAACAATATTTGGTTATAAGCTTAAAGCCATAATTAATCTAAAAATGAAGTCCTTCAATTTTATAAACAAGGTTTTAAGCTTACGCATTAATTACATACATAGCGAAAATAAAGTTTTTTGGCTTTTAATTGCTTATACTGAACCCATTTTATATGATTCCATTTCATACATCAAATACACCAAATCCGCTCTTAAAAACATTTCTGTGTGTATGTCCAACAAAAATATTTTATTCAATAAAGTGTATTGTGTACTCATTATTGCTGTTGAACAGTAAACAGTTCTATGGAGGGTTCACAGCACGAATAGACCAAGTCCATGTTATACAGTTACCAGAAAGTGAGTATTATGTGTATTAATTGCAGAGACGTTGTATAAATCCTGTTGACCAGCATAAGTCTTAAAAATATTTGAACTTAACTTTGATAATAATTTTAAATATCACTGACATTATTTATGTACAGTTTTGTTGATAAAGTAGTTACAACTTGGACTTGGCTTACTTGTGCTCTGAAAACAAATAAGAATGACTTCCAGATGTGTAGCAAGAATTGTTGCTCGGACTTAGTCTATTGTAGCGTTGAAAAGAGCTATTTTAGTAATACTCTTCAATGCCACTACAATATAAAATGTCAAAAATGGACTTCGTCTAATTGTGCTCTGAACGCTCCGTATGTGAGTCATGATTCATGTTAGGAACATGAGAGATCCTCAGATGAGGTACTGCGAAGTATCAGTTCATCCCATAAGTAATGTCGGTTTATGTTGGGCGACTGTAGAATGTGTCGATCCAAGTTTTTCAACTGATTTTTCCAAGGATTTTCTTCTACAGTAGCCTGCAGGAGTTTATATTTGGACGACCTGTGCGAGGCTCTTCTTCAAGCAGCACTTGTGAAAGTGGTGTCTTGGGAGTTCCTTTTAAAATAAAATTTCAGCACGGAATAAATAAGTTTCACCAATCAAAACATGATTAGAAGTGTATTTAATGCTACAATAAACAGAAAATGTATTGAAAAAAAGGGAACATAAACAGACAGAATATTAAGAACTGACATTACTTATAAATAAAAAAAAAAAAAAAAAAAAAAAAGAATAAAAGAATCTTTGTACAATCGATTATTATTTTCATAGTTTTATTAGTTTGTTGTTAGTTAGCATATTAGTTTTACTTGTTTGTCTTATATTTATAATTATTCCAATTTTTGTTGATTAGTATGTTGTGTAGTAAGCAACCCAATATAGTTAAGCAACTAAACTTCGTTTTGTTGTTAAATGAAGGTTTTTTTTATTTTTCTTTTGTGGGATGACCTAATATTTAGAGTCGACTAGCAGACATCTCTTCACTCATATCATTCATCCTGTATTGAGAGCAATAGTAATAGTATCATATTTTTCATTGTAATATAATAATAATGATCATATTATGTTAGAAATAAGGTAAAATAACCTGTCCAAAAAACCTGTCTTATTTATAAATGAATGTTCAAATGTAAATTTAATTAATTATAGTGTTGTTAAATTTCCTTGTAACTTTAATGCAAGATATATTTCTTTATTGTATTCTATCTTGCTCTTATTTGTTCTTTCATATGACTGTTTATTTGTTGTAAATGTCTAATTATTAATAAAATCATGTATTTGTTCTTGTTAACCGATGTGTTGAATTATTAAATACCTCATCCACTAAATATAACAAATTAAAATTACACAGTTTACAATTTTAAATTGATTTTATTAATCTTTAATACAATGAATGAATTATATGGAACGTCCAGTAAAACTGAAGGGAATCAATGTGAAATACGATAGTTATATTGTAACAACAGGATTTTTATATTTACTGGGCAGATCTTTGTGATAAACCTAAGAAGTTATGTTGATTTGTATAATATTAAACACACGAAGAAGAACAATGTTGCAACTCTTAAATTCTGAATTTTTGGGAATTACGATTTCAAAATTTGAAATTACTTTAACCCTTTAACGCACAAAACTTGTATTTTTTTTATTATTATTATTATTTTAGGGCATTGAAAAACACCTGCCAATTTGTACTTATTGCATTGAAGCAAATATGGTTCCAAGTAATAGGGTGTGACATATATGTCCCACTGAGAGATCCTATTAATTTATGAGCCCCTACACAATATGTCCCTCTGCACGTTAAAGGGTTAAAGAAGATATTTTCCTTCTCAAGTTTTGAGTAATTCTTGAAGTTTGTGATGGCTGTGATAAGTTCTTCTTCAGACTGTTCAAATAGGTGGAAAATTTGGAGAACTCTTGAGAACAGTCGGGAATTATCTCTTCAGAATTTCGCATATGTGGGATTTGAACTGTTTTATCTAACTGAACCAGGCTATAGTGTTCTCTTTCTAATATCACTCTTATTTTTATCTTACTTTACTTATTTATTATTTATTGGGAGAGCGAGTTCAGCTCAGTGGTACAGTACTTGACACATGTTCTGAAGTAGCCAATGATTACCCAGTCTTTAATTGGTACCTGGAAAGGTGAACTTCAGTCTTAGTACCGAGCACACTGTCTTTCTAATGTGCTGTATGATCAAGAAATTGATACCTCTACAATATGTGCCCCGATGGGCTCCATGACCTGTTATGGGACTGATTTTTTTTTTTATTGAAAACTGTCTACTTACTTCCATCAGGGTTATTATAAACAGTTTTCTTCATTAATGTAGGTTTATTTTGTTTTATATGGGTTTGTTCTTAAAAAAAATATTACATTGTTTATTTATTTGTAGTTGTTACAAGTCTCCCCTGAAGGGTCATTGGGTTTATTTATTAATTAAGAGAAAAAAAGTCCGACTCGCAGGAACTGCGTCATCTTAGCGCGGTTACGTACATCTCGAAGAAATGGAATAAATTAGCATCACAAATCACAGGAAACTGACAGTGGCCAACTTACACAGAAGTGGATAATTCTTAATCGGTATAAGTCAATATAATTATGTAATGAAAACGTACTTACTCTTTGACTACTGCTGAGAAGGCTCTTACCAACCAAAAATTCGTTGTAATTTTAAGTATCTTGTTTTACTAGCAAATTCGTCTTACTGTTATAATCAACTGTAAATATGTGCTTCATGGTGAATAAAATCCCATTCTGTCGTGGGTTAAATCTTTCTATAAAATAAGAAATAACGATAACTTCAGTTGGAGGCTATGAGGAAGGTTATATAGACAGCAGAATTCAAAACAAACTACCTCATCGTGATTAGCCACAGCCATCTAGTTTACCAGCCACTCCAAACTTATTATTACCAATACCTTTCACCGTTTCTTAGCTTATTTTACTACTATACTAATTTTACTGATAAATGCAATTTAAAACAAGAAAAAAACAATTAAAAAGTGAGATAAACAAAGAGAAAACCCCTTTCAAAACAACAAAACAAACATTTCTCAAGTTTTAAGCGCTTATATCTCTGATTTACGTTGCCCCATCCAATATTGCTTCAGAACCTTTTTTTTAGAGAATTTAGTAAGTATTCGAATGGTCACCTCCCACTTACCACGATTTCGCAACCGTTATCGAGATATTTACGAAAAATGTATGAAGATCCGAAAACTTTTCATGTCTATTAATAAACATTTTTTTTTTCGCATACTTCCTTAACTCCAAATGTAACCAAAATTTAAACATCTTAGTTAGGATTAATTTCCAAGTTGTAGAAAATATTTCAATTGAATCCCGCGATTCTAAGTACTCACAAAAATATAATGACTTACAAAAACATTGATTCCACTTTTTTCAGGAACGGTTGCAGATATCGCCTTATAAATGGTTTCATCCGTTTTCTTATGTTAAGAAACCTGTAAAACAAGTACCTGCAAGCATATAAACACAAAAAGTGCGCGTTACGATTTTTTTTGCGCGAATTTCGCCCCAAACACTATCTTCTAGTGGGCGGTTTCTGCTGGTTAACGAACTTGATCTTTCAAATTAGACAACAGATTTTTGTACCAAATTTCGCTAAAATCGGACCATTTTTGAGCTTGCTAGAGCGCAAATAGACAAGCATATATATAAATATATACAGATACATATATATATATATATATATATATATATATATATATATATATATATATATATACACAAATTTGGGCCACCTATATTTTCGTGATCTATAGGGTCTGAAACGTGAAAGTTTCTAGTCGGCACTTCCGGATTGCGTCATGAGGTCAACCTCATAAGCGGGTTCTCCCTATGGGGAGTAACCGCGCTAATATAATATAATAGAATAAAATCAAATGAAAGCCCATATTGTAATGATAAAATTAAACATAAAATTATAAATGCGATTTAAATAATATTGTGATAAATATATATACTTGTAGAACACATAAAACAAAAAAAGTCCGACTCGCAGGAACTGCATCATCTTAGCGCGGTTCCGTTCTTATCTCTAGACTCATTTAAAATGATTAAAATAGAAGATGTTATTATTTTGGGTCCACATTTCTAGAAAGCATGAAGATTAGATAGTTAGCCGTCGAGGTCATAAGTAAAGATGGAATGGTTGGGATTCGGCTAAATAAACCTCAATACGATTTTTGTTAAAAAATCTATATTTAGGACGTTTTGGCTAGTCAGTGGTAGCCTTCGTCAGCAATGAAAGTGCCGGGAGGTAGAGGAGGACCAAAGTTGACAGTTCCATCTTTACTCTCAAGAAAGGTGTTATTTACGATCTTACCTGGGTGGGTCCCCGCCCTAGGAAGGACCTATATAAAGCTATATTATCTTGGAAATCCATATCTCTAAGATTAAATTGTTTTTCATAGTTTTCTTAACCTGATTTGTTATCAAAAACATTATCCAAATATAAGCAGTTAAAAAATAACTAGGAATAAAAACAGACAAAAAGAACAGTTCGAATAAGGGAAATCAATTACTTTAAAGTTTTAAGCACTTATTTCTCTGATTGACATCGTCTAATTAAAACTTTCAGCAGAACCTTTTTTGTAGAGCATTTAGTAAGCTTTTTAATGGTATTCTTCCGTTTCCCAAGATACTCAACCTTTTTCGAGATATTAAGGAAAATATACAAAGTTACCAAAACTTTTTATTTCTGTTAATAAAATATTTTATTCTAACCCTTCCTTTACTCTAAACGTAACAAAAATTTCAACATATTAGTGTTGATGAAACTCCAACATGCAGAAAATGTTTCAACTGTATCCCATTATTCTAAGTACCAAAATCAAAGACAAAGAACCCTCCCTAAGAAGGACGCTAGGCAGTTGAAAAGCTATATATCTTGGAAATCCATATCTCTAACATTAAATTGTTTTTCTTATTTTTCTTAACCTGTTTTATTTTCAAATACATTATCCAACAATAAGCGATTAAAAAATAACAAGGAATAAAAAACAGACAAAAAGAACAGTTCGAATAAGCGAAATCAATTACTTTAAAGTTTTAAACTCTTATTTCTCCGATTGACATCGCCTAATCAAAACTTTCATTAGAACCTTTTTTTTAGAGCATTTAATAAGCTTTCTAATGGTATTCTTCCGTTTACCAAGATTCTCAACCTTTTTCGAGATATTAAGGAAAGTAAACAAAGTTACTAAAACTTTTTATGTCTGTTAATAAAATATTTTATTCTAACCCTTCCTTAACTCCAAACGTAACCAAAATTTCAACATATTAGTTTTGATGAAAGTAGAACATGCAGAAAATGTTTCAACTGAATCCCATGATTCTAAGTACCCAAACCAAAAACGGTATTCAAAAAATATTTTTCCAATTTTCTCGAAAACGGTTAAAGCTATCGCCTTGAAAATGGTTTCATTCGTTTTCCTAGCCCAGGAATCATATAAAACGAGTACTTAGAAGCTTATGAACTCAAAAACGTAAGCGTTACGATTTTGTTTTGCGCGAATTTCGCCCCAAACGCCATCTTCCAGTAGGCGGATTTTGCTGGTTAACGAACTTGACCTTTCAAATTGGACGACTGATTTTTGTACCAAATTTCATCAAAATCGGACCATCAGGGAAGCCAGAAATGAGCGAACAGACAAATATATATATATATATATATATATATATATATATATATAAATATATACATATATATATATATATACAAATTTGAACCACTGTTATTTTCGGTCTCTAGGGGTTCTGAAACGCGAAATTTTCTTGTCGGCACTTCCGGATTGTTTCATTGTATCAACCCTATAAGCGGGGTTCCTCCCTATGGGGGAGGGAGGAACCGCGCTAAAAGTATAAATACAGGTACATTAATAAAACATTTGAAAATGGTGGACTATAATCATATAGGCAGTTGCCGAAACGTGTCTACCTACCGAGTGTGAATCTTCACAATCTGCTGTTTTAGCGCGGTTCCTCCCTCCCCCATAGGGAGGAACCCCGCTTATAAGGTTGATACAATGAAACAATCCGGAAGTGCCGACAAGAAAATTTCGCGTTTCAGAACCCCTAGAGACCGAAAATAACGGTGGTTCAAATTTGTATATATATATATATATATATATATATATATTTGTCTGTTCGCTCATTTCTGGCTTCCCTGATGGTCCGATTTTGATGAAATTTGGTACAAAAATCTGTCGTCCAATTTAAAAGGTCAAGTTCGTTAACCAGCAGAATCCGCCCACTGGAAGATGGCGTTTGGGGCGAAATTCGCGCAAAAAAAATCGTAACGCTTACGTTTTTGAGATCATAAGCTTGTAAGTACTCTTTTTATAGGCTTCTTGGGCTAGGAAAACGAATGGAACCATTTTCAAGGCGATAGCTTTAACCGTTTTCGAGAAACCTGAAAAAATAATTTTTGAATGCCGTTTTTGGTTTGGGTACTTAGAATCATGGGATTCAGTTGAAACATTTACTGCATGTTCTACTTTCATTAAAACTAATATGTTGAAATTTTGGTTGCGTTGGAGTTAAGGAAGGGTTAGAATAACATATTTTATTAACAGACATGAAATGTTTTGGGAACTTCGTATACATTCCCTAATATCTCGAAGACGGTTAGGAGTATTGGTAAACGGAGGGTTACCATGCGAAAGCTTACTAAATGTTGTACAAAAAAGATTCTGAAACAATTTTTGATTAGGCTATGTCAATCGGAGAAATAAGTGCTTAAACTTTGAAGTAATTGATTTCGTTTATTCGAACGGTTCTTTTTGTTTGTTTTTATTCCTTGTTATTTTTTAATTGCTTAAAGTTGGATAATGTATTTGACAATAAAACAGATTAATTAAAATAAGAAAAACAATTCATTGTTAAAAATATATCAGGCTGTACCGTATGAAATGTCAGTTTTGGATTTGTCGATTTCCATGAAATGTCTTGAAACTGTCGAGGCTCCTACTCCGAGTTCTTTGGCATATTCCCTAGTGTTTTTAATTGCTTATAGTAGTCAAATGTATTTGTCAATAAAACAGGATACGTATAATTAGAATCAATATTTTGTTTGATAGAATTCGATGATGCCGTATGAATATCTAGATTACAGTACTGGTGTTGAATTGTTCTAAGTATTCCCTATTTTCATCTGTTACCCATAGTTTTTTATTGTTAGTAGGTTTTTCTTATTGATTATAGAATATAAATCAATTTGGCTATAAAACAGGATACGTAAAATTAGTGACAATATTTCGGAGATTTCTGAGCGAAATACTTTTAAGATTTTCTACCACCACGAACGGCTTTTTTCCTCTATTTTTATCCACTAGATAGGCTTTATTTTGCATGTTATTCTATATAAGTTTTATTCAGCAGGGGATTCTGATGAAATGTCGTGTTTTTGCTGTGGATTTTAAATACGATGTATCTAAGATTGGATAACATTAGCGAGTCTACATAGTTAAGAACCGACGACGGAGGATTACTTCTTGCTATGATTTAGTCTACATTTGTATATTAAGTCCTAAATCCAAAAAATAAACTTCACGACGGTTAGATACTATGAGCGAATATGGCGGTTCAATGCCCGTAGAAACAAGGGGGCCGCAGGAAATTTACCTGCTAAGAGTTAATCCTCAAGAGCTGTAAATATACCCCAGGTATCTGCCGACACAAATACAAAGCCTAGGCGGAGAGCACCCCAAAAACTCAGATCTAAACATAAGGTTATATACTAAATATTCATAAAGACTACTTAGTTGTAAACCGATTCATCAATTAGCAATCAATAGTTTTCAACAAAGGTTATATACTAAATATTGATAAAAAGTATTTAATTAGAAAAAAAACAATATTCCACAAGACTTGTTTTTGGTCCATTTGTGTCTACTCCATAGACTTAATTAGGTATATTATTCTATTGTAGTTGGGCAACTAAACTTTGTTTTATTTTGTTAAATAAAGTTTTTTTTCTTGACTTGTTATTCGTCAAGACTTTTATTTGTCCTTGTGTATTTACTAGATAGGTTTTATTCGGCATATTATTCTATATAGGCTATATTAGGCAGGGTATTCTACTCAATCTTGTGTACTTCTTCTTGATCCTTCTGTACATGGGCGTATATAAAAACAATTTCGGGGGGGGGGGGCTGAGACCATTTCCAGGGTATGGAATACTAAATATTTAGAGCTTGGAATAGTTTTAGGCAACTAAAACGCTATTACACGTAAAATAAAATATGTTTTATGAACTAAGTGATCTTATTTAATTTATTTTTAAGGGCTTCACGAGAAGTTTTTATCATCAATTCAAAATTTTGGGAGGGGCTGCAGCCCCCTCAGCCCCCCCCCTCATATACGCCCATGCTTCTGTATTATCTAGAAAGGCTTTATTAGGCATATTTTGTATTGATTTATAGAGCTTTGCTTTAGAATGAGAGCCAGATTCTGTAATTTCCGCTTCTGTGTAAAAGTTAGCTACTGTCGGTGTCCCTGACGCCTTAATATCTCTTTTATTCGAGATGTTCGAGAGGATTTTGACAATTTTCACGAGATATATAAAAAAAATAAGTTTATTTCTTTTCTAAGCTTATCAAATGGCACTATGGACATGAACGGAACCGCGCTAAGATGCTGCAGTTCCTGCGAGTCGGACTTTTTTTACATTCAAGCGCGTTAGAGCGTTGGATATTGTGTGAACAACGCTGAAGCATTGTTGAAATTCACCCTTGCTCACTACGACCCTATTGGATCTATTGTGATTCGCGTCCCTAACTCACTTCCTTTCCAACTTGCAGCTCCTCACGAATAGCTTGAGCTCCTTGGGAGTAGCCTCGGCTATGTCCTTGGGCGTAGCAATTGCCTTCCCTATATGCACTAACCTGTTGTAGGCCAACGCCTCACATTCGCAGAGGACATGCTGTGAGGTTTCCTCTTCCTCGAGGCACCAGCGACATGTAGGGTCCTCTGTTAGTCCCATCGTGCGCAGGTGTTTTCTTAGCGGACCATGTCCTGTGAGAAGTCCGACTATCCTCCTTAGTTCTGTCCTTTCCAGTAGAAGGAAATACCCTACCCTGTCCTTCGAAATCTGGACAAGTAGCTTTGCCTGCCTCATGCCTGGCTTGGCCTGCCAATTCCTGAGAATTTCTTCTTGTTCCCAGGCATTTACTACCTTTCTGACAAAGCTTTTAGACACACCGAAGAACGGCTCAGGACCACGGAGTATCTCCTCCGATCCCTTCCTTGCCAGCTAATCGGCCTTCTCGTTGCCCTCATGTCCCGGCACCCACACAAGCGTAACCCTGTTATGTCTGCCCAGATCATTTAGGGCATTGTGGCAATCAAGAACTAATTTAGACGAGACGCTATGCGATGCAAGTGCCTTTAATGCAGCTTGACTATCGCTATTAATGCGTATTTTCTGCCCTTTAAGACCTTTCCTGAGATTTTCTCGGGCTGCAATTTCAATTGGATGAACTTCTGATTGGAAAACAGTAGCAAAGGATCCAAGAGCTTTGGCTATTTTTGTTTTGGGACCAAATACCCCCGCACCAGCCCTCTCATCCTTAAGAGAACCATCAGTACTATACCATACTGACGAGTCTCTTTGTAAACTTTACCTGTCTTTCTTCCCAGCTCTGTCGACTAGGTATAACAACATTGAACTGCTTGTCAAAGACAAGTGTCCGTATAGTCTCGTCTGACCGGGTGAGGCATATATCTCTCTCTTTTAGTCTTTGCAAAACCTTGAGATGTCCCCGGATCTCATCCTTACTCGCTTTGAGGGACTGAATTCTCAATGCACCCATCAAGGCCTCTCGCCTGATGCAGATAGCTAGCGGAGTTAATCCTATTATTGCTTCGATTGCTGCAGTGGGGCATGTCCTAATTGCCCCTGTGATGCCTAGGCATGCTAGCCTTTGCACTCTTTCTAGTCTGCTGGCTGCGGTCTTCTCTTCTGTTTTTGCCCACCAGACTAGTGCTGCGTATGTTACCATAGGTCGTACAACAGCAGTATATAGCCAGAGGAGCATCCTCGGACTCATTCCCCAGGTCCTTTCACAGAGTCTATTACAGGCCCATAAAGAGACCTTTGCCTTCTCAATCTGTTTATTGAGATGCGGGTTCCAGGTGAGTCTTCTATCTAGAATAATTCCCAGATATTTGATCTCATTTGTGACAAGTACAGGGGAACCCTCCACCAGGATAGGTTCCATATCCAGATTCCTTTTCCTAGAGAAAGGGACCACCTTAGTCTTTTCAGGATTAACAGTTAACCCAAGATTACGGCACCTTCCCCAGTGCCAGCTGCATACGCTCTTTTAGGACATGCGGAAATCTCCCTCTTACTATAACCACTATATCATCCGCATATCCTATTACCTCGTACCCAGCATCCGAAAGAGCTCTTAGGAGGAAGTCAACCACCATTGTCCACAAAAGGAGTGATAAGACACCTCCCTGAGGGCAGCCCCTGGTTGCCTTTATCCTTGTGGAGACCCACCCCTTCCTTGCTCTGATTCGCCGGCTTCCCAGCATAGCCCTAATCCATCTTCTAAGGATGAGATCAGCACTAAACATCTTGGTAGCTTCCTCTATGGCTGCATATGAAGTGTTATCAAAAGCACCCTCTATATCCAGGAATGCGCATAGTGCAATTTCTTTGTTTTCAAGTGAGTCCCCTATCCTACTCACCAAGTAGTGCAGGGCAGATTCTGTTGATTTGCCCTTCTGATAAGCAAATTGCTGGGCATGCAGAGGAAGCCTTCCTAAGAGGTCCTCTCTAATATGCAAATCCAACACCTTCTCCATCGTTTTTAACACATTTTGAAGAGAGACTTATGGGTCTATAGGACTTGGGTAAGTCCAGGGGCCTTGTCGGTCCCTTTGGTATAAAAATCACATCCGTGTCTCTCCAGAGACAGGGGATGTATCCATGTGCATCGCTTGCCTGAAACATAGTTGCTAGAATAGCCGCAAGTTTATCTTATAATACAATTATTATGTGCTATTTTAAATTCATCCATATCAAATTCTTTTAAAGTTCTTTCAATTTGCTTACTCAACCCTTTTATTTATGTAGGTACATTTAATGTATTCATTTACCTTTATATCATTTTCTATTCTTTCCAATTCCTTATCTTATTTGTTCCTCATTATATGACTACCATTTTGTTTTATATTACTTTTTTAGGGTAAACATTATTCAGAAACTTTCGATAAATGTCAATTTTTATTTTGTTTAAAATTTTAACGTTTTTATTTCTATGGCTTTTTTGATAAACTTATTAAGTATGTCTTTTTTCATGTTCCGCGTGGCTTGAATATTAGTTTAAAATTGTATTACTGGCCTTTTCTTGTGGTGTCCATTCTGTTTCTAGAGTTCCTTCATTTATGATTATATCCATGTTCAAAAACCTTATTTTATTAGATTTGAATTTATTAAGAAATTTTAAACTTTAAAAAATGCCTATTTATCTTTCTTTTAATTCTACAAAAGAAACAACAACAACTTTATTATTGTTATTAATAAACATTTCTTTTTGTTCCTACTTGAACAGATGCTGAAATCAACAGTCTTCGGCTATAAGTGTCATGAAAACGAATATACTTCTATGAAAAATATTTTATTTCTAGATCTACTTGTTCAATATTGTTCATAAGTACATTGTACCTAATACCTGTAAATATCTATATTTGTTAAAAAGTGTATACCTCATACCCACTTGTAAATATCTACCTACTTGTTAAAAAGTGTACATTGTACCTGTTGCATGCAAATTACATCACACTTAAATAGAGTCTCATTATCATTACTCTGAATTTACCTTTGTTCTTTCTAATCCACATGATAAAGTCATCTCCCTGTAAGCTGCTAGCATCCTTCAGCTAGCATCCTATATGGATGGGGTCAATGTAACCCATCCATTAGGGTAGCCCTTAGCTATAGGGACGTTTTTTGAAAGTCTAAATGTTGCTGCTCCCCCCCCCCCCCAATTCTGTTCCAATCAACAAAAAACCTAGCTGTGCAAAATTTCAGGGTAATCGGACAACTTCTAGGCGACCCGCAAACGGTTTGAAATTGAAACATAGAATACGCAGTGAATTATTCCGTTAAAAAGGAATATACTGTTCTATCTCAAACATTTTCTCAAAAAAAAAAAAAAATTACGTAGTTGCATCAAGGCGACCCCAGAAATTGTTTAAAATCTTTCTGAATCAAAAGTCGATTCTAAAAAGTTTTGGAATAACATGTAAAAATTTAAATAAATATTATAATTTTACTAATCCACTCTAGGGAGGCCCTTAGCTATAGGGAATTTTTGAAGTCAAACTTTTGCTGCTTTCACTCCCCAATTCTGTTCCAATTAACAAAAAAACTAACTATGGAAAATTCTAGCGCTATCGGACAACACCCAGGCAACCTTCAAACGCTTCGAAATTGAAACATAGTACACGCGACGATTAATTCCATTAAAACAGGGATATACTGTTCTATCTCAATCCATTTCTTATTGCAATTTATTTAGATACATCCAGTCTACCCAAGAAATGGTTTACAATCATTCTGAATCATATATCTCAAAATTAAAATCTAAAAATTACAGAGATAACATGAAAACCTTAAAAAATATAAGGGTTTTAATAATGCACACAACTTATATAAGACAACCGCGTTTTTATTTGAAACAAATATTTCTATAGAAACAAGGCATAATGTGAACAATAAAAAAATACAAATATTGAACATTATGTTTTCCTAAAGGTGAATTTAGTAGCAGTCGGGTATTTTTCCCGGTCACCGGCATCGATCTGCAAAATAATATGAAAAAATCGATTTTTGTGGAGGAAGGTATAAGGAAGACGGTATCATTGTGAAGGAGGTATCATTTTGGTGGTGGAGGACGTACCTATTCAGTTGATTTTTTTTCTTCTTCAGCATTGTCTGCTTCCAGCATAACTGGAGATATATTTGCCTTAACTGCATTTGGAAAATTTTCATTTTTTGTTTTTGTTTTGGGAACTAAGCACCAGAGATGATTGAAAGAAAGTTGTTTGCAGCAGCCTTACTGATTTTTGATGTATCAATGGATAAATAAATAGAAAGTCCATGATCTGGTGCTTCAATTGGGTCTTATGATAGAAACCAGGCTCGAACGTACTCTCGCTAGGTTCTTCTTAAAGAATTTTTCTCGCTGTGAGATACCTGGAATTGATTTTGGAACAGCTATATTTTAAATGTATAAATCGCCTTTGCCGTCCACCTAGCATGACTTACAGCTCCTTGTACTCGAAACGATACACCTTTCTTCCCGTATAAACGAGTGCGTTTTCAGGAAGGTGGAACAGACTTGAATGTTTATCTCATATTAACAAGAACACGACTAATTTAATGTCCATTACTGGTGATTACTTGCCCAGAAGTGATTAAACATAAAATAACTTAAAAAAAAAAAATTATCTGAAAAAATTACTTTCGGACGAAAATGTCAATATTTCAAGGTCATTGCGGGTCGCTATGGAGTTGTTTGATTTAGCTAAAATTTTGCACAGATCGTTATTTTGTTGATTGGAACAAGATAGGCGGGTGGGAGAAAAACTTTTAGAAAGTTGAAAAATAAGGGCCACCCTACCATGTATATAGGATGCTAGGCAGCCTATATGGGTAGGATACTGGAAGCAAACATCAGGATGCTCGCAGCCTTTATGGGTAGGCTGCTAGAAGCCAGATCAGAGTGCCAGCAGTCTAAAGTCTCTATTGTTGGATGCTAGCTTTGGGTTTGAGAACTCTACTATAGGATGCAGAATTAGGATTCCAGCACTCTATTATAGAGTGATTTATGAGCACTCTACTCTAAAGTGCGGGCATTCTAACTAGTGTAATCCTATTTTAGGCTGAAATATTGGAATCCTATTTCAAAATAGGCTCGGGTTTCTGTGGCACCGAGTCACAGTTTTAAGGGGGCTGGGAAAATTTCAGGGGGGGGGGGTCTGAAAGCATTTGTGTTATAAAATACTAACAATCTAGAACTTGAAATAATTAGCCAATTAAAACGTTATTATAACCCAAACAAATTGTTTTTTTTTCCTGAACTAAGTGATCTTTTATAATTTATAATTTGGTTTCGGAGGTAGAATAATTTTTCCATCGATGTAATTTCGGTAGAAAGCTGAATTCTCAAAAATAGAGCTGTCGCTGAGAGGCCCATAACTTCCAATGTCAACTATCATTAACGCGTAGTATGGGTCAACTACCGCTTGAAGAACAAGAGAAAAATGTACATTACGTGGCCATGGAGTAGCCATATGACATTTTTGGATGATACGCTTCAATTTCGTCCCCAAACCAGCAATATTTTACCTGGTTCAACATTCCCGCCGCTATATAGGTATATCCAATTAAAACAATATATCCAACTAAACCCCATTGTCTCCAGGACCTTCAAAAATTCCACCTTTAGCTCCACCTAAGAAAAAAGTCCGTCACGCAGAAGCTGCATAACTAAGCACTTTCCTCAGAATTTGGGTAGTGTAGACTGCTTTCCAGAACAATTTGCTTAAAATATCTTACATAAATAAAATTAAAACATGAATAGTTCTCTTTTAATTTTGTAATGCGTAACTGTTCAATTATTAATTTGCTTCCAGAGTTATGTTTACACATGGTACCTACTACACTACGTAATAAATACAAAAAACCTCATATTTTCGTCTTTTGATCTGACGCAGGAACAGGATACAGTCCCTCTAGTGGTAGAAAGCGCTCCTTGCGGCGGCCTTGCGAACCGACGCCTGTCGTGCTATTCTATTGAAATATATTACAAAGTAAACCCTCCTTTCCGATGGACCGATTTAGACCATTTTTACAACACTTCTTTCTCATGAGTTACACTCGACGTATACCGCGTTTCATTACAATACAGCAGAAATTACGACCTGTATTTGGGTCCGGAGTAAACCCCCCCTCCTAATGGACCGATTTAGTTTATTTTTACAACACGTATTCACCTGTAGATTACCACTACGAATACCGAGTTTCGTCGAAATATAACAAAAATCACGGCTGGTAGTAGCGAAATGGTATTGTGGGTATGGAGTAAACCCCCCCCCTCCTAATGAACCGATTTTGTTTATTTTTACATCTCATTTTTCTCTCTATATTTCCACTACGAATACCAAGTTTCGTTGAAATAAAAGAAATATTGCGGCTGGCATGGTCAGATTAGTGTTTTGGGTTCGGGGTAAACCCCCCCTTCCGGTGGACCGATTTTGGTCGTTAACGAACTCGTTCAATCGTTTGCTAGTTGAATACTATATACCATGTTTCGTGACGAAAAAACAAAAACTCTGGCCGCTATCGTGTTAACAGACATATATATAAGTTCATTTCTACCAGGAGCTAAATTGGCTATTCCCTCTTTATCGTCGTCAGTACTTCCTCGGCTCAGTCCTTTACCAAGTAATTCAATCCCGTAGACCTTCTTATATTTTTCAACTTCTTAAATTTAAATCCTCGGTTCACTCCCGTAACACCCGTTCTCGTCCTTCCGATCTTTATATTCCTTCCCACCGAACAGCAATATTCGAAAAATCATTCGTCACCCGTGCCACATCGCTATGGAATTCCTTACCTCTGTCTGTCCGCCATTCTACCAACCTTGAAACCTTTAAATCCCGACTCTTCCACCACCTTACACTAGACCGAGGTGTCGCACAGGGATCCTCTCTATCCCCAACACTGTTTGCAGCCTACATAAATGATCTCCCATCCTCTATCCTATTTTGCAACTTCCACATGTATGCCGATGATTCCCAAATCTACCTTTCCTTCCCCCCCTCTGAGCTATTAGAAGCAGCAAGAACAATTCAGGAAGACTTGGACAGGATCACAGCTTGGGCCAAGACCAACAAATTATTGATGAATGCTGAAAAGTCCAAAGCGATAGTGATAGGCTCAGCTCCCCTCTTGAAATCTCTCCCTCCTATCCTCCCTTTCTTCACCATTGACTCCAGTCCTATTCAATATGTTTCCACTGCCAAGAACCTGGGCCTTATTTTCGATCAAAACCTATCCTGGAAAAATCACTTATCCCTAATCACTCGTCGCTCCATAGCCACCCTTAAACTATTTAACCGTTCCCGTCACCTCCTCCCTACTTCTAGTGTTCCCCCACTTCGACTATGGTTGCCTGGTGTATGGAGGGCTCACTGGGGAGCTTGAGGTTCGTCTTAAGCGATTAATGAACAGTTTTCTCAGATTTATCCTCGATACCCCCAGGGATGCCCATATTTCACACCGGTATTCCGAGTTGAAGTGGCTATTTCCATCAATTCGACGACAATATTTCCTAGGTTCCTTCCTTTACCAAACCATTTCTTCCAAATCTCCTTCCTATATTTACAACCTCCTGCAGTTTAAATCTGCTGTCCATTCCCGTGGTACCCGCTCCCGTCCCTCCGATCTCTATCCTCCAACTCATAAAACAGCCTTCTTCGACCGTTCCTTCATCTCCCGAGCCTCCTCCTTCTGGAACTCTATCCCTCTTTCCATTCGACACTCTCCTTCCTTACCTGTCTTTAAATCCCGCCTCTTTGCTTTTCTCCTATCCTCCCAGGAAGACGCTTCTTAAAATTTCACCACCAGGAAGACCTGATTACCTTTGTAAATTATATTGCTGTTTTTTTCTCGTGTTTATGCATTTTCCTAGCTTATATCTTTTTATAGCCCCCATTCCTTTAATATTTATTCAACTTTTTAATATTTATTTGTTTATTTAAACTCTTTAATTTTATTCCCATCCCCCTCTGAACATTGTATCATCATTGCCCCATTCCAATGAATGTACATATTTACTTATATTTCATTTTATTATTTAAGGCTTCACATATAATATTTGTATTAGTTGCTTTCTTTGTTTTGTTCTTTTATACTTTTGTTTTTCTTTATTCATATTTATATTTTTAGGTTAATTTCTTTATTGTTTATTTTGTACTTATTTTTATTCTTATGGGACGAAGTCCCAGAATAAAGTTTTTTTTTCATTCATTCATTCACCTTCTATCCCTCCAAGTTTTACCCAACCCCTAGTCTATATTGAAGCTGTACACTATATACTGATACTGATAGCATTTATAAGTTTTTAAGTTTATACGTAAAATTCAAAATTATTTTGTAATTTCAAAATTATTCCTATGGGACTTCTGTCCCGGAATAAGAATAAAACTTTTCATTCATTCATTCATTCATTTCATTCATTCATTCATTCATATATATATATATATATATATATATATATATATATATATATATATAATTTTAACGGGGGTCATTTTCGGTGTCTACTAGGTAGGGTCGATAAAGATTTGAAGAAGTTTTTCAAAATTTCCGTCATGAGTGCAACCTCAATAGCTACTTTCCTTCGGAGGAAAGTGCTAAAAAACCAAGTCCCAACGTGAAGGCAGAGGAAATGTATCTTGACACTCTGAAGTTGACAAATTAATTATCAACTATTTGAATTACAAGAGTACAACAGCTTGATGGAGTGGACTGCTTCTTTCTGAGCTTCGCCTATACTTTTAAACCATTCAGACCAAGGACTCCAGTAATGATAAGGTTGGAACTTGTAACTCTCTTCGATAGAAACGAGATGAATCAGCTTGGTGAAGAAACAATATCACTTAAATCGTCTGATCTTTCGAACATTTTTTCCAATTCTTGTGAGTTTCAAACAGAGTTCTTACGCCCACAAGTTACCATGGACATACGGGAGCTAATTCCACGACATCATCCCCCACCTTCATTTCTGTCCGTAAAATACAGGACAATTTTCCTAAAGAATGAATTTTGTTTTCAAATTTGTTTTTGTATATTTGTGATTGATTTTCCAAAATTAACTTAATTTTTTTTGTTTATATCAATAAACATTTCTGTATAACCTACCTCAAACAAAAGGCTCGTCTTTACCTTGTTTAATTTCTATTGTCATTTATAAAGGAGTTGAAAAAGTGTTGCAGAAGGATGAGACTCTTTTAGCACTTTCCTCCGAAGGAAAGTAGCTATTGAGGTTGGACTCATGTCGGAATTTTTGAAAAATTTCTTCAAATCTTTATCGATCCTACCTAGTAGACACCGAAAATGACCTCCGTTAAAATTTATACAGGGTGTCCCGTAAATGTCTAATCATATTGAAAGGGGTGATAGAGGACCCTTAGGGGAACAAAAAATGTTCTATGATGATTTCCCGAATTCTCGCCCATAAGGGAGAAAACGTCGTTTTATTGTTTTATCGAGACAAACGTGGTTTTTAGAAACATAATCGTTGTAGCTCCGTCCCAGGTGGTACTACTAAAAAGGGAGTGAAACCAATCGAAAGCTGAGTAAATTTACTATAAGACTAGTTGGGAGTAAACGTAAAAATGAATGAATGTAAGTATGTATATCTTACAAAAAGAAGGCAATTCTAAATTTCCTGACATTTTATTGATATTTCTTTCCAGCGTTACTCCTCAATGGGCAGGATCTGAGATTTCCAGGTTTCAGAAAAACTTCCTCATTTAACCAGCTTTCCATTCATGTATCACAACCCTGTGTTATTGAAGTATTTGAACGGTTTAAGTACAAAAGTTTAAAAAAAAACATGGACCTGTGAAAAGAAAATTATATTTTTTTCTTCAATTTATTCAAAAAGCTGAAGGGAAATATTTTTTTTATAAATGTTTACATAAATATTAAGTAAATGTTTACTTAAAACAATAAAAAAAAAATACTTCCACGAATATAAAAAAAAACCCTAAAACAGTAAATAAATAAAATACACATTTATTTTGAATTTGTTAATTCAGGTAACTAATACTGGGTCCAGGAGGCGGCCATTAAGGAACCCCAACCATACATTAACCTCAAAAATTATTATTTTTACCTAGATCACGCATTTGAACACATTTTTACAGGACTATGTACATATTATTTATGAGGGATAGAATTTTTAATTACCACAACAAAAACGCATGGGCTCAGAATCTCAGTGAGTTTCACAAGCGTAGCCATCAGTATTAATTTAAGGTAAAGCATTTGTTTTCTAAATATAAGTACCTGTAAAAATGTGTTCAAATGCGTGATATAGGTAAAAATAGTAGTTTTTGAGGTTAATGTATGGTTGGGGTTCCTTAATGGCCGCCTCCTGGACCCAGTATTAGTTACCTGAATTAATAAATTCAAAATAAATGTGTATTTTATTTATTTACTGTTTTAAGATTTTTTTTTATATCCGTGGAAGTAATTTTTTTTATTCTTTTAAGTAAATATTTACTTAATATTTATGTAAACATTTATAAAAAAAATATTTCCCTTCAGCTTTTTGAATAAATTGAAGAAAAAAATATAATTTTCTTTTCACAGATCCATGTTTTTTTTAAAACTTTTGTTCTTAAATCGTTCAAATACTTCAATAACACAGGGTTGTGATACATGAATGGAAAGCTGGTTAAATGAGGAAGTTTTTCTGAAACCCGGAAATCTCAGATCCTGCTTATTGAGGAGTAACGCTGGAAAGAAATATCAATAAAATATCAGGAAATTTAGAATTGCCTTCTTTTGGTAAGATATACATACTTACATTCATTCATTTTTACGTTTAATCTCAACTAGTCTTATAGTAAATTTACTCAGCTTTCGATTGGTTTCACACCCTTTTTAGTAGTACCACCTGGAACGGAGATACAAGGATTATTCTTCTAAAAAGTACGTTTGTCTCGAAAAAACAATAAAACGACGTTTTCTCCCTTATGGGCGAGAATTCGGGAAATCATCATAGAACATTTTTTGTTCCCCTAAGGGTCCTCTATCACCCCTCACAATATGACTAGACATTTATGGGACACCCTGTATATATCTATATATATATATATATATATATATATATATATATATATATATATATATATATATATATATATATATATATATATATTATGCATATATATATATATATATATATATATGCACATATATATATATACATATGCATATATATATATATATATATATATATATATATATATATATATATATATATATGCATATATATATATGTGTCTGTTAACACGATAGCGGCCAGAGTTTTTGTTTTTTCGTCACGAAACTTGGTATTTAGCAAACGATTGAACGAGTTCGTTAACCACCAAAATCGGTCCACCGGAAGGGGGGGTTTACCCCGAACCCAAAACACTAATTTGACCATTTCAGCCGTATATTTGTTATACTTCAACGAAACTTGGTATTCGTAGTGGTAATATAGAGAGAAAAGTGAGATATAAAAATGAACTAAATCGGTTCATAAGGAGGGGGGGTTTACTCCGGACCGACAATACCAATTCGCCACTACCAGCCGTGATTTTAGGTATATTTCGACGAAACTCTGTATTCGTAGTGGTAATCTACAGGTAAATATGTGATGTAAAAATAAACTAAATAGGTTCTTTAGGAGGGGGGGTTTACTCCGGACCCAAATTCCTAATATACTCATACTGGTCGTAATTTCTGCTGTATTCTAACGAAACGCGGTATACGTCGTGGGTAACTCATGAGAAAGAAGTGTTATAAAAATGAGCTGAATCGGTCAATCGGAAAGGGGGGTTTACTTTGTAATATATTTCAATAGAAAAGCCAGCCAGACATAGGTCCACAAAGGCGCCGCAAGGAGCGCTAGAGGGACTGTATCCTGTTCCTGCGTTAGATCAAAATACGATAATATGAGGTTTTTTTGTATTTATTACGTAGTGTAATAGGTAACATGTGTAAACATAACTCTGGAAGCAAATTAATAATTGATCAGTTACTCATTACAAATTTAAAGGAGAACTATTCATGTTTTTATTTTATTTATGTAGGATATTTTAAGCAAATTGTTCTGGAAAGCAGTCTACACTACCCAAATTCTGAGGAAAGTGCTTAGTTATGCAGCTCCTGCGTGACGGACTTTTATTTAGCTATAGTTCAGTCCAATCTCAATATTCTAGACAAGGATAACAGAAATATTACAAGGAAATGATGAAAAGATGAAGGAAGTCTTGTTAGCAGAAAGCTTACAAGTCACTGCTCTTCGGGTAAGAGGCAACTGTCTTAGGATACCAAGAATCGGGCAAGGTTTGTAAAGTGGCAACACGATATCGCTGTGATCAAAATCGTAGTCATTTTCTACAATTTATGTATAAGAAATAATCTGCCAGGCCCACAACACTAAACATGCTCAATCCAATACATAACATTGGTATACGGTTATCACTGGGTGCTTTTAGATCTAGTCCAGTGATCAGCCTGTACGCAGAAGCCGTCGAACCTCCTCTCAGTTATAGGAGAGCAGTATTATCGGCGGCGTATTATTACAAACTTAAATCCCTGAATACTGAAACTTGCACGAACAATATCATGGAAAATGAGAATCTCGGTAAATATGAACAAAGGAGAAGCCATGTCCGACCATTTATTGTAAGATTTCTCGAAATGGAAGAAATGTTTGACCTGGGACAATATAACATCGCGACTCACAGACAAAGTTCGAACCCACCTTGGACGATACGGAACTATGACATAGACTTAACCCTTACAAAATATCATAAAAAGGACCCACTTTCTACCTTACTACATACACACTACTTTACTGAATACTTAAAACATCACGAAAACTGCATTACAATTTTCACAGACGGATCGAAGACTGAATACGGAGTTGGCTCAGCAGCCGTTGTACAAGGAGAGATTTATGCCCAGAAGCTGCCTCCATATGTAAACATTCAAGGGGCAGAACTATATGCTATCCTCCTTGCACTGATCAATACACCAAATACACATCATAAACATATTATCATTTTCAGTGACTCGTTGGGTTCGCTGCAATGTCTCCAAAATATGTATACATGCCACCCCATATGCACTGAAATAAAAGATAAAATAAACGACTTACAGACTACAGGAAAACATATAACACTCTCATGGCTGCCTGGACATAAAGACCTCGGACAAAATACGACAGCTGACAGGCATGCTAGACTTGTGACAGAAGAACAGACATACCAACATTTTGAACTATTTCACAAAGATGTTACTCGACATACTTGCAGAACCATACTCGACAAATGGCGACTTGATTGGCATACTGTGACTGACAATAAACTAAGGACTATTAAACCGACTATTACAGACTGGACATCATCGTACAGGAGCTCACGCCGAGAAGAAGTAGTCCTTGCGAGACTAAGAATCGGCCATACACGCATTACCCACGAGTACCTGATGACAAAAACGGACAAACCCAAATGCACGACTTGTAACACAGATCTTACTGTAAATCATATTCTAACAGACTGTCGGTTACGGCATAACTTGGACATTCCTCATGACCTGACAGACATACTTTCTGAAGGCAGCCATTATATTAACACAATATTGACATATTTAAAAAACACTAACATGTACGACAAAATATAATACATAACCATAAGAATCCATTTCACCTTTTTTGCAATAATAATGAAATCTAATTCACTCTATTAATTAAATAAACACCTCATTCATTCTAATTTTATTTAATTATTTTTCTTTATACATATTTCTATTTAATTTTTGTTTCGTTTACTATTTATACCTTATACATACTTATCATTACTATACATCATTGTCTGTAGCAACTACTGTTTTGGAGTGACATCGTTAGGTTCAACACCTGCATCAGCTTAATACAGGGAATTAAATGCTCTTCGCTTTAGATGCGGAGCATCATCATAAATAAATAAGAAATAATCAATATTTTTCAATTCTTTATATCATAAGCTTTATGTTTATTTATTTTCATTTTTAACGAACATTTATAATTAAATAAGAACTTTAGGACGGGTTATCTACAGGTCACCCCACTTTTAGCACTTTCCTCCGAAGGAAAGTAGCTATTGAGGTTGGACTCATGACGGAATTTTTGAAAAATTTCTTCAAATCTTTATCGATCCTACCTAGTAGACACCGAAAATGACCCCCGTTAAAATTTATATATATCTATATATATATATATATGCATATATATATATATATATATATATGTGTCTGTTAACACGATAGCGGCCAGAGTTTTTGTTTTTTCGTCACGAAACTTGGTATATAGCATTCAATTAGCAAACGATTGAACGAGTTCGTTAACCACCAAAATCGGTCCACCGGAAGGGGGGGTTTACCCCGAACCCAAAACACTAATTTGACCATTTCAGCCGTAATATTTGTTATATTTCAACAAAACTTGGTATTCGTAGTGGTAATATAGAGAGAAAAGTGAGATATAAAAATGAACTAAATCGTTTCATGAGGAGGGGGGGTTTACTCCGGACCGACAATACCAATTCGCCACTACCAGCCGTGATTTTAGGTATATTTCGACGAAACTCGGTATTCATAGTGGTAATCTACAGGTAAATATGTGTTGTAAAAATAAACTAAATCGGTTCATTAGGAGGAGGGGTTTACTCCGGACCCAAATTACTAATATACTCATACTGGTCGTAATTTCTGCTGTATTGTAACGAAACGCGGTATACGTCGTGGGTAACTCATGAGAAAGAAGTGTTGTAAAAATGAGCTGAATCGGTCAATCGGAAAGGGGGGTTTACTTTGTAATATATTTCAATAGAAAAGCCAGCCAGATATAGGTTCACAAAGGCGCCGCAAGGAGCGCTAGTGGGACTGTATCCGGTTCCTGTGTTAGATCAAAATACGATAATACGAGGTTTTTTGTATTTATTACGTAGTGTAGTAGGTACCAGGTGTAAACATAACTCTGGAAGCAAATTAATAATTTATCAGTTACTCATTACAAAATTAAAAGAGAACTATTCATGTTTTTATTTTATTTATGTAGGATATTTTAAGCAAATTGTTCTGGAAAGCAGTCTACACTACCCAAATTCTGAGGAAAGTGCTTAGTTATGCAGCTCCTGCGTGACGGACTTTTATATCCAGAAGAGGGCTGATGCCTTTTCTTTTTTCGAAAGAACAGCCACTAGCCCTAGTGGGAATCGAAACCACGGCCTTTGGCTCGGCTTTTCAAATAACATTAATAATGATTTTGCAAACGGAAATCATGCTTTTCAAACGTGCTTTTTGATTTGCAGCGTTTGACTTGAGAACTACTCAATGCTCTTCTAAGAGCAATTTATGCACGGGAAAATTGAACGCTCTTGTATGACTTCCTAGGTTATTCTTCATAAATATCCACAATTTTTACACTGCCAGATTTTCGCAGCCCTTTTTTTGAAGTTCTAATTCTTTGTTATCTCGTCCGATGTTAAAGTCTAAAAAAAAAAAGTTTTAATTCTTCCAAAACAAAATGGCGGCGCTATGTCTGACTAACGGAAACTCTCTTTTTTCACGGGAGATAGTCTGCAGGCGGCAGTTTTTAATTATTAGGCACCAAAAAAATAAAATTATATTGAAATAAGAAGGTAAAATTTAGTTACGTTTGTAGCTATTTGAAGAAATATTAATTTTTCCTAAAATGTTGAAGAATTATTCATTTTCTTTCATGGACGTATACAAGGAGGGTGTTTCCTCCCCGAAATTTTGATTTAATAGCTAAAAATATGTCATTGAAACCCTAAAAATAAATTAAATAAAATCACTTCGTTCGGAAAAAAAATTTGGGGGTGTAATAGTGTATTAGTTGGCTAACTATTCCAAGTTTCAGATTTTTGGTATTCCATAACCCCAAATGCTCCCAGCCCCACCCCCAAGTCACTTCCTATATACGCCCCTGTTTTCTGTCAAAAACTCCGTCGAAAATTGTTCATGAAATCGTTATAATTCAAAGGGGACTTTAATGCTATTCGACTTAGATTTAGATACAATAAATAAATAGTTGGTGTTTTCGAAGAAATCTCAACAAAAATAATTGAAAATATTAAGCCTAAGCCAAAAAGAAGAAGCCAAAATAAGTCGCATATTAATTCTATATGGGCCTTTCAGTTGACAAAATGATTAATTCCAATTTCAATATTTTGAGGAAATCACTTTTGATAACATTTATTTCTTTATTATAAATAATTCTTGCATTGTGTTTATAATTTTGTAAAGATAAAGACAGAAATTTTATGGAGTTCGACACATTGTCAACTGAAAATTAAAACAGTTTAATGCATCAAATCGATTTTAATTATTTGTTTTATGTCGGGTGTTGGTTGTTAAAAAAATAAATACATTAAACAAAAATTATTTATTAAATAAAAAATGCAACAATTTTACATTATGTTTAATCCAAGAAATCATCGTTTACTTTTACTCCACTTCATCCCGAACTCCTTGTTTTTTAGGGGGATGGTGTTATATTCGTAAATAGGTGAGATACATTTAAGCAAATCTATTTTCTCATATGATGTCGTCGTATAAATTGGATCTATCTATAGTTTTTTTTCTAACATGGATTTCTATGAAGTCATTTACACCAAAAGAATATTTCATAAATATTTTGAAACGATTGTTTTTGTCCAACCTTATCAATCTTATGTTAGGCCAATTTACGTTAACAACTTTTTTCTTACTTTCTTGTCTTGGTTACTTTCCTGTTTGTTATGACATGTTATAATTTCTTGGTGATGAAGAAATCAGTATGCTTCATTAAGTTAACATTGTACTCATTACGCTTTTTGTATTTCCTAATAATTCCAAACCATGCTTCAGGTGAGTAAATAATTATTGACTCTTCAGTAGCCACGATTTTAAATGTTTTTCTTAGCGTTTCACAACTTAAACTGAAAAGAAGTAATAATGTAAATTTCTCTACTATGAACTACTGATCATAAAAACATTCAATTGGAATTAATTAAAATGTCACGAACTTTAACAATATAAACAAATAACGAGTTAGTCAGTCTGGGAACTGAAAAATATTGATTTTTCTTTGATAAATGAGATTTGAAATTTTGTTTTTTGCCTAACATAACAACCAAAACAGAAGCTGTAAATAGGTTTATTTGATACAATTTTTAATAACTACATACTGACAGAAGGTAGCCCACACATTAGTACACTACTCAGGTATCTAAAACACACAAAGTTATACTCCAAAATGTAAATAATTAAATTTTATCCCTTTAAATGTATATATATATATTTATGTTTTTTATTCTATATTTTTTTTCCTTTGTCACAGTTATCATTTATTTCCTTAGTTTCTTTCTCATTTATTTATTTTTTGTATTTTTGTTCATGTTTTATTGGTAGGTAATAAGACATACTTTTCAGTTGACTGTTTTTAAAGAGTTTCTTGCCTAAGTTGCGGAACTCTATAATTAAATAAATAAATAAATAATAACTACATTAACCTAATGAAAAAATACTATTTTCTGAAAAATGGCAGGTAGTCATTCTGTCAACTAAAAGGCTCATACAATAGTTTAATCGCATTCTTTTCTTCCCAAATTTGTAGTTTCTAAATAAATAACGTTGCGAATCGCTAAATATTATTATTTTTTATTACTTTTGTTTAAACGTGGAAGACTCGTAAGTATCCATAAAAGATCCTTTCCTTGTAATTCTTTTACTATACATAAAATATCCAAAAAGCCTTGCTTCTTGCAATCAAAAGGTTCCTGAGAAAAAAAGGAGAATTACAAGATCATATTCCTGTTTTAACTTGCTGAGATTGTACAATGCTATTAAGACATTTTGGGTTTCATTAAATGATAGATAAACTAGGAGTTTAGAGAAAATGGGTTTAACTGTAGGAAGGATCTTTTCCCGGGAACCGTGTTGCTCTTGTACGTGACGAAGCGAGGCTGAAGACACGATCCAGCTCGATCCGATAGGGAGAGCGAGGAAAGAATATTTGTAAAATGGCTGTCTGTGTGGGAAAGATATTTTTGATACGAGCTCGGAGATGGTGGGGACTCGGGAGCCAATGAAGTCCTCGGTCTTCCAACCAATGGGAGATGAGCTTCGAGAGGGGAGGTCTGAAGGCTCAGTGCGGGCCGGGCAGTAGTGTGGGCAGGCCGGGTGTGCGGTGAGTGTGCGTTCATACCCACGTGTATACCCACGTGTATCTCGGCATTTGACGGGAAGGACTCAACTTGTTACAAAGGAGGTGTGGAAGACATCCTGCCGCAAAGCTGGCGGCCAACAACCAACACAACATGTTCACCCGGTAAGGCGTTAAAGTCTCTCAGAGATATCTCTTATCACTGTCAATTTGGGTCAAACTCACTTTAATTTTGCCCAGAAAAACATTTAAAAGTAACTTTTCATTTAGTAAAAATTCATAACAATCTAATTTTTGGAATTTTAGAACCATAAAAAACATTAATTTCGTTTCTATAAACTGCGTTATCAGTCCACGTTTTGGTATTTTTCATAACAAATAATAATAAAATATTGTGATACTAATATTTCCCACAATATATGAAATTATACCAAAAAATAGTAATATGCTCAGAAAAATAACGAAGAACTTAGGAATCAATTTAACAAGTCCTGAATAATGCCCCTATGTTTTAGCCTGTTACTGTTAATTTAATAGATAATATTGGGAAAAAACTCTATGCCAGATATTTTTGGCAAAAAATACAAATACAAACTAAGAAATGATTAATTCTTAAATCAACAAGAGGAGAGCTCAAAAATATATTTCGATTTATATTTTTTTCGAAAATATTTGTGAAATTGAAAAAAAAGAGAACAGTTCATTAAAATAAATCAAAGTGTGGAAGCCGAAATTAATCGTGTTGCTAAGGCCACGATTGAACAATCATTTCACGGACAAACGTTTTGATGAGTTTTCTTAGTTTTACACAGTAGGTTGCGTCTGGGATTTGGACATTTTGTATATTCTTTTGTTATTATCATCATCCTGCGTAGTTATAATTTTTTTTGTTTTAACCGTAAATAATTTGGTTGATGATCCCAAGGGAATCTGATCATTAAACAAAGAAATATCATGCGTATTTGAATTTTATGAGTCAAAATTATATCGATTATAATCTTAGGCATATCAGCTTTATTCAAAAAAAGCAAAAACAAATGAAATTGTTATCAATAAATTCTTTGCTTTCATTTATTATCTTAAACCCCCTTTTTAAAAAAAAAAAAAAAAATTAGGAAATCAATGTATTTGTGCGCGGGTTCACTGTTTTGTCTGCTCTTATCATTTCCCGAATGACCAAAACACGAAATCGACATACATAACTTCTGACGACCCTCTAGCGCGTAGTCTAAGTATACTATTTGGATTTAAAAAAAAAAAAAAAACAGTGAGGATTTTAACTTTAAAATATAGTGTTCAAAATTGCAAAAATTTTAACATAAGTTTGAATAAGTTTGCGTGATGATTACACAATTATATTTAATATTCCACCAGTGATGTATCCCATCAGAAGGCAATATTTAGTAATCGTATAATGAACCTTTAAACGAGGTTCAAACATTTTAAATAAAAATACAAGATAAATTTCCAGTGCATTTGTGTTTAATGTAGTTTTCCGAAATATGGGCTGATAATGACGCGTTTAAACTATAAGTTAAATAATATTTGAAAAATGTAACAGTGATATATTGTAGAATTTAACCGTGCGTTTATCAAAATCCTAGGATTACTAAATCATTCCTTATTTATTAGTACGAATCCCATGTCCAATTCTTCAGTAATTATGTTTTAAATTATAAAGAAAGGCAAATTAATATATCAAATATTTTTATTTCAGTTTGTTTTTAGTTTTAAAAACAATATTTTATCTTACTTGAATTTTATTTAGTTTTTCTGAACATTTTCTTTGATATATTCTATAGTATTTTAATTCGTGATAAATCATTTTTTTTTTTTACAATAGTCTGATATATAGCTGTCATCATTCCTTAAAAAGGATAATTAAAAAAATTAAGTTATCAATATTCCTCCAAAACGTAGTCTTGTCGAAATGATTTAATCTGATACTTGACAATCCCCCCACCAAACCTCGAGACCATTATAGAGAATATCTTGTAAAGGATATTTTTGGCCAATATTTTGGAGAGATTTTGCATAAATAATTATATAATCTAGAACTTACATCTATTTTATTTTTAACGTATCTATAAATAACATTGTATCAACCCTATAAGCGGGGTTCCTCCCTATGGGGGAGGGAGGAACCGCGCTAAAAGGATAAGTGTCTATTTATGCCTCAAAAATCTCCCAAAAATGTCATTTACCAAGCATGTTATTAACTCTTGACCATTCCTTCTTAAATCTTGATGTGCAATCTTAAGGAGCGAAACTAAGCATTTAAATTAAAAACAAATAACAAACACCTTTTGAATTTGTATGTTTCAATATTGCTGGAAAATAATAAGTACGAAACGTTTGAATTTTGAAATTGTAAATGGAAGTTACTGAGACGAAACTAACTTCAAGTTTTAAATTTTCCTCAGAGATGCTTATTTGGTTCAACCTAGCTGATAAAAATAAATTCATATAATTTTATGTTATAATTTCTTGAGAGCGACTGTTGCCTTAAGTGAAGCATGTGGGTGAATCTGCTCTGCTTGAAGAAGTTCCGGGAGAGAGACAGGATTATAGAAGATAGGAGATGATTGTCTCTTCTTAATATTCTAGATGTCGGGTTTCTCAAGTATGACGTTAATTAGGAAAAGCTAATTTACAAATCCAAATATTTTTGTAGTGTTGTTGTATTAAAATGGCGTATTTCTGATAACAATATCGTCTATTATGGTGCTTTTATTGGATAAACCTTGTATAAAACTGTGCAGATATCTTCTAAATATCAGAATGTTAGGAACCGCGCCATCTTAACTCATTTAAATTTAAACGTCACATTTATTGTGATTTAGAATGCCTGAAGTTGGTTTAAATATAGTTTTCCTAACGTTTTGCTACTTTTGCAGGAAAGTTATATTGATAAAAGAATATTCCTTTGAATCAAATTTACAAACCTACTCAAATGAAAAATATCCAAGAAAACGGAATTACAAATGAACATAAAATTGGCAGAACCCACCCGGAAGCGGAAGTGACACAATCGACTCCCCCTCGTTCTTAACACAACCAAATAATAATAAAATCTTTCTCATTTTCCTTAAATAGTTTTATTGAAAAACTTATTTTCTCCAAAAAGGAATTATGAAAAACAACACTCTATAGAAAACGGAACAGAACAGAGACGTTTACGCGAACGGAACCTACACTTCGAAATTTTTAGCATCGATTCCTTTGAATGTAAGCGCCCCATCGAAAAAAATAAAATACATAAGAATGAATTATGTATACACTTTTTTAAGCTTTCGAATTGTCAGATTGTTTACTAAGACCGCCAAACCATTAAAAAAAATATATACAAAAACTTCAAAATTGCTCATGCCTGCTATTATTTTTAGGATATTCAATAAATGTAGCATTTAGTTATTTAATAATTGCTACATTTATAACTAAGAGATTTATTATTATGGTATGAGGTGCAAAAAATTATATATATATATATTATATTAACATATATTGTAGTATTAATATTATAACATATTTTAGATTTTTTCGGGGGAATATTATGGATAACAATTTTTTTGAGGGGGGCTTATTTTCAATTATATTACTGGGCAGCGTCATACTCGCTTTTACATCTAAAGGAGCTGGAGTTTAATTAAATTGGCTTTTACTCAAAGTAGTATACATAAGGAAGTTTCCAGTTGTAAATCTTGCATCTGCAACTTATTTCTTCTTTTCTCTTCATGTGATTTAATATAAATTAATAATCAAACACAGCAAAGAATAATCTGTGAATATTTCTTCATATTAGAAATATCAGCTCTGGATTTAATTTATTACGCTCTATAAATTATATAAAGCTGAATACCCGTGTTTCGTCGCGGCAGATAAGTAGTTATTTTATTACCTTAAATAATGTATCATCAAAATTAACGCCACTATATAATCTTGTGCAGTTTATTATAGCACGGTTCCCGTCATACTATATGTTATTCATCAATTCATAAGTAATCAAAGTATAATGTTTCTTGACACTGGGGCGCTACGGACCAGTGTCAACTATCTATACCTATATGTTTCCAGTAACAGGTTAAACTCCTGTACATGTTAAAATTCATTGTCAATTATAAATGTACGTTAAAATTTAAATAATATGTTTCCCAGATGTCCCCGTTATATTTGCGAGCATTACCAAGAAGTGTTTTTTGTACAAAACTTAACTTGAGAAACTCCAGCCCCAACGGGTTGGAGCCTGGAGTCGGGCTCAAATCTACGCTTTATTCTACTCTTACGTACTAGAAGGGACTGTAAAATGTACAAAGGGGATCTTAGCCTACTTAGTCTATTACACTAAATCTAGGGGGAGACAATGTTGCAGAGGGAGGGACTACACAAGGAAATCACTTAACCTAACTTAAAGCTAACTTAGAATATTTACAATAATTACAATATATACATTTTATACATTGAGCTGCCTCTTCTACTAAGTCCAGGATCCTCCTGGTGCTGCCCTGCCATCTCTGCGGTAGTAGAGGGGGTGTCACGTCCCTGAAGAGGGGTTTGACGCAGTACTGGAGGCTGCCATGAAATTGCCCCCGTCTCCCTTCAAAACGTATAAATCTTTCGCCTTTTACCAAGAAGTGTTCTGACTGGGGTTGCTGATGGGTGAGAAGGCTGTGCAAGGGTTCGGGATATTATTACCTCGGGTGGACCATCACCTGGTAACTCTATGAGGGATATAATCACAGTTTATTTCTAGTAATTCAAGGTCTGCCTTCAAAGTTGAAATGAACCGCAAATAAAAATAATATTATCAAATAGATACAGTACGGTAACAGCTGACCTGCTATCGTCCTAGCATCGCATGCTGCCTAGGCGTGCATGCTCTATTTATTTAAATTTTAACGTCCATTATTACTAACTAAGAATTTTGGGACGAGTTATCAATAGGTTACCACCCTTGCTCTGTTTATAACCAACTAAAAATTCAAACCCCTCTAAAAATACTTAGAAATGGAATATCAAAAAAACCTTTCTTAGAGAGTGTTTACATCCTGAAGGGAGTGTCCATGCAAAATTTCAAATTTTTCTGTCGAGTGGTTTGGGCTGGGCTATATAGTAGACTTACGTTCTATGGTTTTCTAGTGGTTATGTGGTTTAATCCTCTAAGTTAATCTAAAGTTCGGGTTTATTGGAAGAAGAGGACGAATTTTTGAAAAAGAAAACATTTTATTTTTAGTAGCTTTAAATTCTCGTATATTTTGTTAAATACCTTGGAAACGTTTGCGGAATCTGGATTATTGGAAGGGTCACCTATCGAATTCCTAATATTAAGCTTCCTCCTAATAACTTTTCTCGGAAATTTTCAAATTAAGGTAAACTGTAACCCAAAATCTCAACAATGCTTTCTTGGATTTGCAGAAGTTCAATAAATTAAAGTACGAAATAACATAATCGTCAATTTATTAAAATAGCTCTACATGTTTTCGAAACCACGGATATCTCTTCAGGAGCTTAAAAACTACGTACGACATTATGGAATGTGGGCGAACCTCCGCTACGTTTTGGCGTACAAAAAAGAAACATTTTCATAGGATAAACTCTGCCTAAATTTGGGAAAAAAGGTATTCAGGATTTCTGTTCTATGCTTTTCCAGTAACGGTGATAATGATTTTGTAAACCAAAATCATGCTTTTCCTCAGAGCTTTTTTGCTTTGCAACTTTTGACTTGACAGGTACTATTGCCACTTTATTTTCTTCTGAGATCACTTGATGTACGGGAAAATTGAACGCTCTTGTATGTCTTCAAAGTTAAATCTTTATAAATATCCCTCTTTTTACACTGCCGGATTTTCGCAACCCTATTTGATTGAAGTTCTAATTCTTTGTTGTCTTAGTTCAATATTTTTATTGCTAATGTTTTATGTTAAACAAATAGGTACTAATTGCATTAAAGAAATGCCAAGAATTAATTGCTAGAGAATTAGATAACACATTTAAAAAGAATTATAATTTTGTCGTTACCTAGTGAATAATGCACTTCATTTTATGTTGGACATATCTGCTTAGATCAGTGAGGGATTATAAACCAAATATAGTGAATGTTTATGTGTGGGCAACATAAATTAAGAGATTGGTTGTCATAAAGCAGCCCGCGTTAATTTTTAGTTTACAGAAGACACAGTTCCTTGCTATAATTGTCTAGTTACAATGCATTCATTGATCATGAAACAAATTATGCACTATTTTCCATCTGACTAAATCCAATAAAAATATTGTATTTTCGTAAGCGATTTTTAGTATAGTTTGTATCACGAAATAATGAGATTCTTGAGAAATAGATGTTAGTTAAATAAGCCGAAGGAAGTTATTAAATATTGTAATTGTGATTTTTCATGTCCCTTGAGAATGACGGCTTATATATTTTCAATTAAATTTAACAACCAGATTAAATTATTTAATTCAATTGTTAATTTTCCATATATATTTGTGGTATGTCTTATTTCATGAGAAGGAAGGCTTACATTTACTTCAATACCCAAATTACATTTCAGAAGGAAATTGTTAATTTTGCAAATGTAATTGTGAGGCGATAAATCGCATTGGAAGGAACTATTTTGCGAAGCGTTACGGTTCAAATTATATTATTGAAATTAATTAATAATTTGCTTCTTTCATTGTGAAACATCAAGTCTTTTAGTCGAATTTTTTTTTTATATCTACTTTAATTTTTTGAATCATTAAATTGTCAAATGTAATTATGAAATATCAAATATGTTTTGAAAGGTTTATGAGTTTTCGCTTAAATTATTGATGCAAATTATTAAATGTAATTATGGTATATAAAATCCCATGGGAAAGAAAGTCTGTTTTTAATGTGTGAGTCCCTGACTGTGAGTGTGCCTCTGAGTGAGTTCGTGTGCCCGTGAGAGTAAGAATGAGAGATGCCCCGGGCAGTCTTGGGGTAAATGTGTGATATATCTTTGAGCTGGAACAAATATTTTTCTAACGGCATTCTTCACTATATATCATTATGGAATGAAGAAAGCAGACTCAACACCTCTCTCGTTTCTTTCTTGATTTGTAACTCTACCGTCTCCGTAGCTACATTGCTTTTTGACACCTGTCAAACCGAGCGAAATATATATATGTGTACGATTTTACGGCTGTAGTTTAATTTAAAATAGATGCAATTTTCTCTCGAGCTCTTTTTGAAAGGCTCGTTCACACCTCATCAATTTAGAACACCCATTTTTTATTTTCTCCATTATGGTGTTTCAAGCAAATAATAAATTTCAGCCAAATCCGATATTGGCTTAAGGGGCTCCGAAGTGGCCATCAGATTTTTTTTTAAATTTATTTTAAGAGTTCGGATAATAATAATAAATTAGAAAACTAAATACGTCAAAACTATTATGAAAACAAATGACACCATGTTCATTTTTTTTATTAAATTGACTTATCAACATGTTCTTAATGTGGATTTTTCGGCCCATATAATGGTATAGGGCACTAATTCCTGCTCCCATAAATTACAAAGATAAAACAGTGAAAAATGAAATCATGTCCGTTTTCATTAGAGCTACAACACACCATGTGGAGAACTTGGTTTTGTTTGACTATGATCAATACTTACAATTACCTATCAGTGTCAATAAAAATGTGTAAACGTTTCTATAAACTGTTTCTATAAGTAGCGAAGAAACAAATTTAAATAATTCAAAGTTATGGAAAATTGGCTCTCCTGAACAATTACAAATATGTGACGTGGCGTCTTTTACCTCCGGGGTACAGAAATATAAAATGTTTACAGCTGTGTTGTTTACACCTTAGTTATTACATTTACATAACATATCTGCATTAAACTCGTTATATTATTTATGTTTTTATTGCATTCATTACTGCCCAAGTATAATAAATTTAGTAATTAATAATAAGTTAGTAACTTCAAGAAATCGGATGTAAGTCCTGTTTCCAAGTTATGAAAGTGCATCAGAATTTAAAAAAAATATATTCTAATTTTTTTTATAGGATCAATGGAAAAGGAGGATGAATGTTTAAGCATTTTTTTTTTTTTTATGACAATATTAATTCTTTTCCTGCGAGAGTTATGTCAGTTTAGCACATTCCTCAGAGAGGGAACTGTATTTAATATTTTGTATTACCTATATAATTTATTTATAATGTATTACTATAATATAATTTATTCGTTCGGAGGCATAGTGGCCGTGGGTGTTAAGGCGTTAGGACTCCGAGCTTGTGGTCATGGGTTACGGGTTCGATTGCCTCTATGGGCGGTAACGTTTTTTCGGAAAAAATAAAATACATCAGCGCTATTCTGGCTGTAAAAGAGCGTTCAATTGTAGCTAACTTGTCTCAAAAATCGTTGTTATGTATACGTGAGCGTTAAAAATTTAAATAAATAATCTTATTTTCCTTTAAAGAATATTCTTAGAGGATTTTGATTGTTTTACGGTACGAAGGACATACTTAGAAATTATATGGGAGAGAGAGGAATTGAGATGAGGCTACGTGTGTAATAGCCTCGCAATACACATAGAAATGGAATTTCTAAGAGATACGGATCAAAGCAAAGAAGAAAGTCTCAGCTTTTCTATGAGGTGTAATATACAAAATATTTAACTGGTAGTATTTAAATAAAGCCAGAAAATATAACTTACAAGTCTGTGGTTATAACTGGTTCATGGATGTTCGAGTAAGACAACAAATGGAGAATGTGTGTTTATTTCTGTTTCTGAAAGATTTATTAAAAACGTTGAGAGCTCCGTGATGGTTGGTAGATGGTCCCGGGGCTTGAGGATGCAAGGCGGAGACACCATTTGCCAAATAATCTGAAAGAACTGTTGTGTAGAGAAGAGCAATCTGTGAAAAGACTGATAGATTATCTGAAGGACATTAAAGTTTTCTGCCAAATATAAGATAAATCCAAGACTATGCAATAGAATATTGACGATTTGTGTATAAGTATTTTGTTAATTTATGTGCCCAACAAGAGTGAATGTAATTTATTGAATGTGTGTGTGCCTATGTGTGTGTGTGTGTGTGTGTGTGAGGATTTATTGAGTGAATTTTGAATTTGTAAATATGTAAATGGGGGCGAGATTAGCTCAGTGGTAGAGCACTGGACTAATAAGTTGAAGGACCTGAGTTCAAATCCCGAGCAAGCACTAAAGATTTTTTCTTCTAGTGTATTCGTTCATGGGTTGAATTCGGCCTCCCTGACCATCCCTAGGCCAACCCAGCCTTTAATTAATTTAATAATGGGTACCTTGGGTGCTAATGACTCTAACTGTCGAAGCAGCCAAGGGAAAAATCAGGCGGCCGGAGCATAGTGCTGACCACACTTATCCCCCTAGTGTGCCGTATGGTCATGAATCAGATACCTCTATAGTATCTGCCTCTCAGGGCCCTCGTGGCCTGTTACGGGACTGATTTTTTTTTTTTCTATTAGGAAAATGTATTTGTCTGTAAAACAGGATATGTAAAATGAGAATCAATTTACTGTTGTTAGAAATAGATGGGTTAGAAAAATAAGGGCACCCTTGCATAAATTCCTAGCAAAATAAAAATTTGCATGAACGTTAGGGACACCATTATAATGGATTTTTTTTTTTTTTTTTAACTCGTTCGTCGAGCAGTGGACTAATAAGTTGGAGGACCTGAGTTCAAATCCCGAGCAAGCACTAAAGATTTTTTCTTCTAGTGTATTCGTTCATGGGTTGAATTCGGCCTCCCTGACCGTCCCTAGGCCAACCCAGCCTTTAATTAATTTAATAATGGGTACATTGGGTGCTAATGGCTCTAGCAGTCGAAGCAGCCAAGGGGAAAATCAGGCGGCCGGAGCATAGTATTGACCACACTATCTCCCTAGTGTGCAGTATGGTCATGAATCAGATACCTCTATAGTACCTGCCCCTCAGGTATTATAGAGGTTTATCTAATCTAGGTTTATATTTTGTTAAATGCCTAGTAAAAGTTGTTTCATCATATGTTAAAAAATGAAACAATTTTGGATGGTGCTAATGACCTTAGCAGTAGATGCACCAAACAAATACAACAAAAAAAAATATCAGTTTCTGAAGTACCAGTAAGTTGGTCAGAATGATCAATTTTCAATTTGTACACTCTGACAGATGTGCTTACGAATAATTTTTTTGCCAACATGTTTAGCCATATTTCCAGTATTAATGGCTACAGTTTATTTACTGATATAGTGCATAAAGCGAAAGTGGCGATGCATAAATAAAAAAAAAATCATAAATTATTATGCAACTACTACTAATATTTAATGTTTTATATGTCACACTTACTTTGTTTTGTATAATTATTTTCTTTAGGGTACTTCTATATTTAATTTACAATTATATGTATATGTATATGTCATATTATATAAATGTATAAGTAGTTGTGTAACTATTTGTAAAATTGGGTGTGTATGTATAATTATAAGGGCATGTTTGTGTTTATGATTGAATGTATATGAAGGGCGAGGGGGGAAACGATGAATGTCAATAAAAAGTAGTTTTCATAAAAATGAATTTCCTATGTTTACATCACTATTTTACTCCCAGATGCGTTCATAATCAAATAAAATCATTCAAAGTAGAAGTATTTCAAATTAAGCAAGCTAGCTTCGAAATATGCAACAAATTGGACAAATCAAGAGAAACTTTCATTAAAAAAAATTAATAAAGCGTTTTTTCTTCAGATAACACATTATTATATGTTTACCTTCAACGTCTTGTCTATAAGGTAATTCAGGTATGTATGTTCGGCGTTATTATCAGTGGCAGATTTTCGTGACAAGTTTTCTTATAAGTTTTTTTGAGGCTGGTTTGCTCAAAAACTGTTTAAAGTGATGCAAGCCATGTAACTTGGGCTGAGGAATTGAAACTGCTCCGCTGTAAAGATTTTTAAGAGTCCATCTTGGTCACAAGTACTACTCGTGTCTTTCCTGGGGTAACGAAAGGAAATATTGAAATCATTGTTGAAACTCGACCTGAAAGTATCATACTGTACAGCGTTTTTAGGGTTCCTGTAATTATTTTTTCCCCTTAAGATTCTGCAAGCTGATAGTACTCTTCTAAGGCTGGTAGATGGCACAGAAATCTCCATTTCGTAAAAACAAAGTGACATTCATCGGTTTTCCCCCTGGCCCTTAATATTTTATTTATTTATTATTAATTTTATGCAACGCTTCTTGGACGATTTGCATTTTCTTCTAAAGCCTTAATATTTAAAAATTATTTAGAGCGAATCATCTTGGTAGCGGATGCTTATCAATAAATAAACAACAAAACAACCAGTTCACCAGAGAACCTTTCCGTTTGGCCGATTTGTTTTTACACCTGTGAATGACAGGAACATGATCTAATCTGTGTACATGCACTTCATGTGTCCACTCGCAGCTGTACTGCCTGCCCTCCTTGCTTCTATGTACCATAGCTCCGACAGTCCTCCGTCGATGATTACCTCAAGCCGCTGCTAGACGGTTATTAGGGATTGCCCCTTCCAGGTATGTCTCGGAGTTATTATATTTTTTGCCGCATGAGGGCGGTGCGAGCTGCCTTCACGTCCACCCCTAACCACCAGGTCATGTAGGCCCTGCCCTTATCCACGGCTCGGATATGGTTCTCAGGAAATTAAAATAACATATTAAAACTTAAATATGGCCCGAGCTCGAGGAAACCCTATAACAAAGAAAAACAAAATTGACAAATTTATTTTGCCCTTATCTCTTTGCAAAATATTCCATAATTCCCTAAAAATTATATTAAAACTGAAAATGAATTTTTTTTTTTTTAAATTTCAATATTGGATAAGCTTAGTTCGTTTCAATTTGTACAATTTCATGTTTGACTTGCTTTCCAGTAAACGGGAATTCAGGGTATATTTTAGCACTTTCCTCCGTAGGAAAGTAGCTATTGAGGTTGCACTCATGACGGAATTTTTGGAAAATTTCTTCGAATTTTTATCGATCCTACCTAGTAGACACCGAAAATGACCCCCGTTCAAATTGATATATATATATATATATATATATATATATATATATATATATATATATGCATATATAGTTATATGTGTGTCCGTTAACACGATACAGGCCAGAGTTTTTGTTTTTTCGCCATGAAACTTGGAATGTAGTGTTCTTCCATCAAACGATTGAACGAGTTCGTTAACCAACACAATCGGTTCATGTGGAGGGGGGTTTACTCCGGAGCCAAAGTAGTTATTTGCCAATACCAGCCATAATATTTGTTATATTTTAACGAAACTCGGTATTCGTTGTGGTCAACTGAAGAGAAAAATTTGTTATAAAAATAAACTAAATCGGTTGACTAGAAGGGGGGGGGATTTACTCCGGACAGAAATTACTAATTTCCTTATACCGGTCGTAACTTCTGTTGTATTGTTACGAAACTCTGTATACGTCCTGGCTATCTAATAAGAAAGAAGTGTTGTAAAAATGAACTAAATCGGTCTATTGGAAAGAGGGAGGGGGGTGTTACTTTGTACTATGTTTGAATTGAATACTCCCGCCAAACGTAGGTTCGCGAAACTCATCAAGATCAATAAATGAATATGTGAAGCTTTGTGTATTTATTACGTAGTTTAGTACCACGCATACACACAACTCTGGAAGGAAATTAATTATAAAATTAATAATTGAAACAGCTGCTCATAAAAGCAAAAGAGCAGAACAATTTATGTTTTATTTTATTTATCTATATAGGTTATTTTAAGCAAATTATTCAGGTATGCACTCGACCCTACCCAATTCTGAGGAAAGTGCTTAGTTATGCAGCTACTCCGCTAGGGACTTTTTTTACATTCAAAGTTTAAATTAAAGAAAGAAATTTTACAAGATCAATCATATTTATAAATTCGAGAATCGAATTTTAGACTTGAGTGTTCCTCGTTTTTTCGCAAATTTCAGGAAGAATGTTCAATTAGATTTATTTTCAATGTGACTATATTATATTAAATAGATACAGAAGAAATTTGTTAACATAGCTTTATCTTAAAATTAAAATTCAAGGATAAAGATATGGATATTGAGCATAGAAAAACCACATCATTCAGGGATAAGTTACCGTAAAATTGGGCCACCTTAGTGCAGTGTGGTGAAATTGATACAAACCTTGGATATTTTCATTTAACTGATAATAAATGGTCGAACTTTGCCCAAAGACTGCGAACAGACAAATATAAACCTATATATTTGTCTGCTCGCTCTCTGACAAATATATAAGCAGCATAGGTTTGGACCAATATCACCACATTGTACCAATGAGACCCCATTTCATGGTCTTTATTAATACTCTCTTTTTCTAATCCGGTTTCCTGTTTAATGGTAGCTGTTATTGATTAGAAATTTCAGAAACCAGAAAATTGGAATGATTATTTTTTTTAATATTTTTTGTCTGATATATAGATAGATAACTTTTTACTCAGTGAACATTGAATAAATTCCATCTTGTCAGGCTTTCTTGCAAAACTAAACTTTTGAGTTTAATTAATTTTTTTTTTTTTAAGCTGAAATCGGTAGTTCCATGTCTACAGATATCTGTGTTCCAAATCCCAAAACTTTCAGAATCCAAGCTGAAAGAAAAAGGTCTTAAAAAACTTGACATACAATAACTGTTGGATTCCTTTTTTTCGGGGGAAGTATGAGATCCATTTCAGGATGTATTTCTCGGGGTTTTCTGAAAACATTAAAAATCCCCTTCACCTCTATCTGCAAAGCCACTGTACAACAAATTCTTAAGGAGGCAAGGTGAGTTTTACTTGACTGTACGTATATATTGAATGTTATCTCGAAAACCTAGGGAGGATCCGATCCGATGCTGTGGGATTTTACTCAATGTAAACTTTTACAGCGATTCAAAAATTTGTTCGCACTTTTGCAATGCTTACACTGCCAGAAAGGTTATTAATTCATCCCAAACCATAAAATGGACAAATATATAGTTTTAGCTAATAGACCAGTATTTTGGTATGCCTCTCAATAGATTAAAATAGTAGCAAAACATAGAAAAAATAAGTTATGATTCATGCAAGATAACTGAGAGGATATTCCAATTTTCTATTAAGATGACGTGATTTTTGGTAAATGTGAATTTGTTCCGACCTCTGAGACAAGATATAGTTGGCTACGGTTTTCCTGCCGTTTACGACATAATTTTTTGAAAGCTGTTATTTCCTGAAAGTCGGCTCACACTCCATTGCCCGATGTATTATTCCGCCTGCCGCATTGCCAAACTTCGTTCATGAGTCCCCAGCAGATGAACTAGTTCCCTTTACCCAGATACTCCAGAGCACGACCCGTTCATCGGTAGGTTGTCTAAAAGAGCCGATCAGCTGGCGGGAGAAGGTAGCTGACATTTTTCCGCCAATGATCTAAGGTCATCTCTGCGAGCCGAGTACTGACTCGGGAGTCGTGCCATCTGATCCGGCTCTATGAGCTACGACCCGTCTCGCTCCTATCTCCCACTCGCCACTGCCTCCTTTCCCATGGGTACCGCTCTATGCAAACCCATTCCAAACGGATTTCACAAATATTGTAAAACCAAACATTATTTCATTGGTCCGCTCTTTGAAATACATTGAAATTGCTTAGAAGAAAAATAATACTTTATGAATCAAAATGAACTAATAAATTGGGAAGCCCAACTTACATTGCTGGTTGCTTATCATTCGCCTGGTATTTTTTTAGTTTTCATTGTTCAATAATTTTCCTTTTACAGTCAACTTGAAGCAGTAAAAATAATTGTTTTTCATTCCTGGCTTAACATGAAAAAATAAATATATATATATATATATATATATATATATATATATATATATATATATAAAAATATATATATAAATATATATATATATATATACATATATATATATATACATATATATATATATATATATATATATATATATATATATATATATATATATCTTGACATTGATTTGGCTGGACGGTGGTGGTACTGCATCCAAATAGGAAAACCAACAAACTCCAAGGTCTCCACCACAAATGATTTATTTTATTCACCAACAAAGCATGCTTTCGGAGTCTACAGCTCCATCCTCAGTGCTTCCAGTTCTTCACTGCAGGCGGTTCACCCGTAGACTGTGAACAGGCTGATATATATATATATATATATATATATATATATATATATGAGTTTGCACCACTCAACTAGTACAGGAAGGTTTTATGGTAGGATTCTAAGTTTTAGGTACTTGCCTGTTATTTTGGCAATTGTGGCTCTAGCAACCAAAAACTCTTTATCGCAGATTCTCTAGGTAGATATTTTTATTGGACTTTATTACTTAAATAGTTCAGCCACTTTGAGTAAATTTCTAATACCCTCTGCGTGTTGGGTGTCGTTTGTCTCAAATCGAATCGTTGTGTTGAAAAATTAGAGTAATAATAGATTTATGTACCAATGTCCTCTAACAAATCGTCATCACTGATTTTTCGGGGTTAATATTTAGTAATAAGAGCTAAATTAAAAATATTACGGGCATTAAATATTAATGACTTCCCTCTATTTTTTTTTTCTTTTGTCTATCACTAAACTGTCATTAAACACATGAGCTGTTTGAACCGATGAAAGAATAATTAACACCCTGGAGATTTTAATTTAAATTTAGATTTGTTAATAGTATGTTCATCGGATACAGCTATTTTAGAGCCTGTATATAGCTCTTCTGGGTTTTAGATATGTTTATTTTTGTGACTAATTAAGGATTTGCTAGTTTTAAATTTTGTTTATTAGTTCTGTAGAGCTTAGAAATTCAAAAAGGTTCTGGTTTGGATGATCCTATAGAATTTCGTTATTTTTTTTTAGATAGCTGGACTTCTCTTCTTTGTTTTTCGTAAATTATGCAACGTTGCATGCATTTCTGCATCTTTACCCAAGATATCTCTGGTGTGGCCCTTAAGCCTTTAAAGAATGTTAAAAGAATGGTGATCTGATATTTTTCATTGTAATCTTCTTTTATATTTCACGCCAATACAATTTTTTATGAACTAAGTTCTCTTTTCTTTCACACAATAAATCTTATATTTAGTTTGAATTTGTGCATCTTAAATTAACATGGACCACTGACGTAAATAAATGTTTACACATTTTGTACCATTTAAACAGCGTGGGATTGTTATCATTTTATACTTGTCTTGGTGGTTCTATCCTCGGCCATAGACTCATAGGTATTGGTCGGATTTGAGCACACGAGGGGAATATGTTATTCACATGGCTATTCGACTGTAGCTTATTATGCAATGTTCAATGGTAATATATGTCATTTCTTTCGCCAGGAAGAAGTAATAACGGCTTCCCGATTCCATGATATCATTATATATACTAACATTGTGCGGACCATATTGTCGGAGTTTTATTCCAATGAACAAGGGATTGGAAAAGGAAAAAAAAAAAGAAAGTGGTTTTAAGGCTGAATAGAAAATAACAGTGAATTTTCTGATATTTCCCAGAGCACAGTCCCCGCTGTTGGAGTCGTGATTTGTAAAATGACCAAGAAATGTATATTCAGAGGTCGAGGGTTGTGGAGAGGTCACGACGCTGTTCCCACTTTCGACAGGTAAGGAAATCCAGTCCACACCGGGTCCTGGACTTTAGGAATCCAATGTATCCGATACACATTCGTATATAAGGCCTAAATACCTTTCACAACATTCTAGGCAACATAGGGTATACTTAGATGGTATCAACAAAACATACAAAAGAATGTACCTTTTGAAGTTGAACTCATGAAAGAAGTTTTGAAGGCTTTCTTCCAATCTTTATCTTTTTTTTTTTTTTTTTTTTTTTTTTTTTTTTTTTTTTTTTTTTTTTTTTTTTTTTCCCCACCCTCCAAAATTTATTTAGTATGTACATAGAGACCTCCAGGCCCAACGGGTTGGAGCCTGGAGCTGGACTTAAATCTACACCTTATCCTACGCTTACGTACTAGAAGGGGGATGTATTTACAATCGGGGGGACTTAAGCCTACTTAGTCTAGGGTACTAAAACTAGGGGGAGTCAAGGTGGTCTAGGGAGGGGCTAGACTAGGAAGTATCTTAAGGCTAACTTAATACTAACTTAATCTAATGTGTACACATTTTATTTACATTTATTTACAATTATTTACAATATAAAGCTGCTTTTACCCAGCCTCCTCTCCAAGATCCAGGATTCTCCTGGTGCTGCCCTGCCACCTCTGGGGGAGAGGTGGTGGAGTCAAGTCCCTGAAAAGGGGGTTGACACAGTACTGGAGGCCGTCATAGAACTTAATATGACGCCTCCGTATGAACTCTTGTACTGAGGGCAGCATCAGTTCGTCGTGGAGGATGACCGGCTTCGTTCTCCGGAGGCTTGTGTGCTGCACGGCCCGTAGCAGGACCCCGTTCTGGAAACGCTGCAGCCGCTTCAGCACACTGGGGTACATGTACCTCAGGGCGGGTGCCCCGTGCAGAAGGGTAGGCCTGATGATCGCCTTATAAATCTGCAGCTTTAGCCGAAGCGACAGCTGGGCAGATCGTAGAAGGTGATTCAGGCGAAACGTCTTCTGCCGGGCTTCCTTCAAGCGGCTGTTGACATGCGGCGTCACCAATCTTTATCGATCTTATCAACTATATATATATATATATATATATATATATATATATATATATATATATATATATATATATATATACTCGGATTCCATGTGGAAAAATACGAAACTCTTTTGGATAAAATATTAATCTAGACCTCTAAGTCACTTCTGAAGTGCTAAAATCGAAAGTTTTTGTTTAAACAGCCTATTTACAAGGTGGCTTTGAAATAGAATTTTGAGTTGTTTCACGGGAGTTGAGTGAGAATTAGTTTTTTACCGACGTATTTTCAAAGAAAGAGAGGGTGTTTTTATTACACAAGTTTTTTTATTTATATTTTTTTTTTTTAATTTTAGGAGAAACTCTTTTTTTTCGAAATCCACAGTTAAAAAGTGAATTTCTGCTATACTATAAATTGAATTTCATTTCTCTTCCTGTAAACACGGAAACTGATTTTATGGTCAATCTTTAGAACATACCTCATTTACAGATAAAGCCAATATCAGGTTTAAAAAATATATGTAAACGCTTATTTGGGCAGCCGTCATGGATCATGAAAAAACGCAGTCCCCCCTACCAAAAAGGATAACGCGCTATAATTAAATGGTTTAATATATTTAATTAGTTTAATGTCTCAATATGTTTTAAAAAAACCTGGTCTGGAATGGTGAGAACAATAATTTTTAATTTTTTGTACACATTGTAAAACAAAAATGATTTACCTATTGCTTTGAGAATAATTTAAAAAATCCTTAATGAAAAAATTAAAGTGTACCTGTAGAGTTAATTTTAATATTTTTTATAATTATGTGTTAATCAGTGTGTTACTGAAATATAGGGATGTAGACATCTCAGTTTGGAATAGTGATATTAATTGTAAATCTATATTTTTTCTGTTTAAGGATTTTTTATTTTTTTACTAATTAAAATAAAATTAAAAACGATATTGAAGAAATTGGAGCCATAAAATGTACATTTAAACCTTTCAGTTCTCGGGTTGTAAAAAATGATAGCTCTCTTTCCCGAGAAGTTTAAATGCTCCAATATGCGGATTTGTTCCTTTTTTGCGCTTTTAGATGGCTCTTAAGGTTTTATCCGCTGCTATAAATGTTAATGTTGTGGAGGAACAGAAGCCTAACAGGCCTTTATCTTGTCGGGTACAAATGGTTTCACTCGTGCCTACCTTATCGAAACCAGTCGACTCGACCACAGGCCCGGTGACTGATAGGCACTTCGTGGGTATTGCAACGCCTAATTCTCACTCAGGATAGCAGGAATGGGGAGGGATGCAAGGGAGGTCATCAAAACAACAGTTAAAAAAAAAAAAAAATTGGTGTAGGCATTCGACTTATGAACTGGAGGACGCAGGTCCAAAACCCGAGCGCGCACTAAAGATCTTCTAGTGACGTTGTTCTTGTCTTCGACTGATCTTTTTTTGCCTGTTGATTTGGAACGTTGATTTAATTGACATTCGATCTAACTAAGACGATTTCCTATTTACATAATAATATACACACAATAAAAAAATAAAAAAAAATAAAATGAATAAAAAAATAATAAAATAAAACAAAATATATGTTTACATTATATATATTTTTTATTATTTGTACTGTATTTATATAAGTACTGTGCACTATACATATATATGTATACTATATTTATATAAGTGCAAATATATTTATGTGTGTGTGAATCTGGTTCTTATATCCATGCAATTTTATAACAACAATAATTTATCTTTTTTTCCAAACTTAGATTCTCCCAAATACAACTTTAGTAACACAACTCTATCTCAAACACATAATACTGAAAACACTCGCCATCCTAACATTAATCTTGCACAATTAAACACAACAAGGGCGGAGATGACCAAGCAGTTTTCTGCCCTTAAACTACCAACCCAACCCAACCCTATTTACATTACATTTTTTTTTTTTTATTTTACGGCGCATCTACAACTTGGCCATTAGCGCCGGCCTATCTATAGGTTGCCACCCTTTTATAATGCCAACAGCACGTGGTCGGTCACCCATTCAGGTACTGACCACGCCCGACGTTGCTTAACTTCGGTGATCTACGGGAACCAGTGTATTCAACGTGGCTATGGCCGTTGGCCATTACAATATTCTTATCCTTTATGTTTAAAAAATATTTATTAGAATATAAACCGATACAAACAAAAAAAAAAACACTTTACAATTTAGTTTACAATGTTAATATTTAAAGGGAATTAAGAATTTTCTTTAAACGCTTAATGACCGAATTTATATTAAAAAATTCCGACTCGCAGGAACTGCATCATCTTAGCGCGGTTCCGTTCTTATCCCTAGTCTAGTTTGGAAAGATTAAAATAGAATCAGTTATTATTTTGGTTACACCAGTCTTGAAAGGTCTTGATTTATGATCTTACCTGTATGGGTCGGCTAACCTATAAGTCGGCCACCGCTCACAGGCATTTGGAAAGCCTTATTTTAGTTAATCTGTTTTATTGTCAAATACATTATCCGACTATAAGCAATTAAAAAATAACAAGGAATATAACAAAAAGAACCGTTCGAATAAACGAAATCAATTACTTTAGAGTTTAAGGCACTTATTTCTCCGATTGACATCGCCTAATTAAAACTATCTTCAGAACCTTTTTTTCAGAGCATTTAGTAAGCTTTCGAATGGTAACTTTCCGCTTCCCAAGATTGTCAACGGTTTTCGAGATACTAACGAAAGTATACAAAGTTACCAAAACGTTTCTTGTCTGTTAATAAAATATTTTATTCTAACCCTTCCTTTACTCCAAACGTAACAAAAATTTCAATATATTAGTTTTAATGAAAGTAGAACATGCAGAAAATGTTTCAACTGAATCCCATGATTCTAAGTACCCAAACCAAAAACGGTATTCAAAAACTATTTTTCCAATTTTCTCGAAAACGGTTAAAGCTATCGCCTTGAAAATGGGTTCATTCGTTTTCCTACCCCAAGAAGCGTATGAAACGAGTACTTACAAGCTTATGAACTCAAAAACGTAAGCGTTACGATTTTTTTTTGCGCGAATTTCGCCCCAAACGCCATCTTCCAGTGGACGGATTCTGGTGGTTGACGAACTTGACCTTTCAAATCAGACGAAAGATTTTACATATATATATATATATATATATATATATATATATATATATATATATATATTTATATATATATATATATATATTTATATATACATAGGGGAAGGTGTTGTACCTCTGACCATATTGTACCTTTGACCACCGAGGCTGTGGCGGCATGTAGCAACATTTTATAAATTTTGGTGTAATTAGTGTTTAGCTCCTTCAGTGTTCAGAAGTCAAAGAGGATTCTTGCAAAAAATACTTATCCAATTCTATCATAAAAATGTAAGTAAAGATGGAATGGTTGGGATTCGGCTAAAGAAACCTCAATATGATTTTTTTAATAAAAAATCTATATTTTGGACGTTTCGGCTACTCATTGGTAGCCTTCGTCAGCTAAAATGACAAGAAAAACAGAAATTAATACAAAAAAAAGGTTTATAATTGACGTAAGTAACAGAAATATAAATCCCCAAAAAAACATAAATGTGAAATAGAGGCCAAGTTCCTGCCCCCACAAAGAAACACTCCCTTCCTCAAAAATATCCCCTCCTAAAACCCCCCGAAAACGCCTTACCATTCTACACTCTAAAAAAGTAGTATGAGTTGGTGTATTAATTCAACCAAAAATATTTGCCAATACAAGAGATGATACAAGAAAGAAATGTCCAAGTTCATTACTTGGAAACCTCATAGTTACTTACTAAGAAGAGTAATGACACTTCAACTGACCTTTAAAAACAACAATAAAAATACTTATATCCAGTTACTAAAATATCACTTTCCTCAACCAGGTATATTCTTAAACTTGGCAATGTTTTTTTTGTGCCGAAATTATCTTTAGAGAAAAACTAAACATTGCCAAGTTTAAGAATATACCTGGTTGAGGAAAGTGATATTTTAGTAACTGGATATAAGTATTTTTATTGTTGTTTTTAAGGGTCAGTTGAAGTGTCATTACTCTTCTTAGTAAGTAACTATGAGGTCTTCCAAGTAATGAACTTGGACATTTCTTTCTTGTATCATCTCTTGTATTGGCAAATATTTTTGGTTGAATTAATACACCAACTCATACTACTTTTTTAGAGTGTAGAATGGTAAGGCGTTTTCGGGGGGTTTTAGGAGGGGATATTTTTGAGGAAGGGAGTGTTTCTTTGTGGGGGCAGGAACTTGGCCTCTATTTCACATTTATGTTTTTTTGGGGATCTCATTACTTTTTTCTAAGTATTAAATCGAATTTAGTTGCCGCATACCTACTGGCTTTTGTACTTCATATAAAACCAGGGTCTTTGGATTCTGCATAAGGTTCTCCTTACTGCTTGATATTTGATACCAATTATCAACCAACATACATCTAATCACTAGACTAGAAAAGTTAGAAGCTCTTTCCGATGAAATTACTCTAGAGGACAAATTGATTGCTCTCTTAACTAAACTATTACACTGTAAAACACAGGAACCTTATCCCGAGGATAAAGATCACAATAGGGAAAGTGCAGAAGGCCTTCAAGAAAAATATAAGAACAAAGACGATGCATTTTGGGTTTGTGATCCTAAACTTTGTAATGTAGATGGCCCTACGACTTTATTTACTACATTTAAGAAAGAATTCACAACTGTTTTTGTTAAGATGCGTCGAAATGTTTTTTAAAACATGAAATATAGGTTCTCCTTACCAAGAGATTCATTTGATACCCCACACGATGGGTTTCAGAAGGAATGATGGCATTTCGATTGAACAAAAAGTAGAAAACGCCATAGGTAATATAACACTCCCGTATCAAGACCTACCTGCGTGCCAAGTTTGGTAAAAATAGGACAAACGGTGTGAATTTGTATAAGGAACAAACATACAGACAGACAGCTGAAAGACCTTTCTTACCTAGCCTAGTGCATTCTCCGGACCAAGGCCTACGTGTGTGCCAATTTTGGTCAAAATCGGTCAAATGGTGTGAATTTGTGTAAGGAACAAACATGCAGACAGACAGCTGATAGACGATTTTGACTAGCCTATGACACTACCCGGATAAAGACCGACATGTGTGTCAAATTTTGTCAAAATCGGTCAAACGGTGTGTATTTGTATAAGGAACAAACAGACAGACAGACAGCTGATAGACAATTTAACCTAGCCTATGATTCTCCCCGTATCAAGACCCATCTGTGTCCCAAGTTTGGTCAAAATCGGTCAAACGGTACGGATACGTAAGAGGAACAAGCAGACAGCTGGTATACGATTTTTACCGAGCTTATATGCGTTTAATTGTTTCTTAAAACATCAAATATAGGTTCTTCATACCGAGGCAATTCATTTGATACCCCACATCATGGGTTTCGGACGGAATGATGGGTTTCCGAAGGAAGTACAAAACTGGCACGCCCCGCCCCGGAAGCGGAGTCAAACACAACTTTTCGCGATTTTTCGATTTTTTCCATTAATAACGTCTTCATATCTATCTTCATGCAAAATTACAAGTCTCTAGCATCATGGGAAGTGCCTAATAATTTTGATGAGTCAGTGAGTGAGTGAGTGAGTGAGTCCTATAAATCCCGATTTTCGATCGCTTATATCTCAGAAAATATTCTATGTAGAATTATGAATTTCCAGTTTTACTCACATCTAGTAGTATAATATCTGTGTAAAATTTCATAACTGTATCTTTACCTGGTTGAAAGTTATGAGAGGGTAAAAATCGGCTCTAAGACCGCCTGTAATATACACACAGTATGCTTAGGCCGGAACTTGGCCTGGCGCACTACCGTGCGCCTAGATACACTTAACTTATTATAAAAGAACAAATTTGGTCTTAAATTCATAGAATGAGTAGAATGAAAATCAAAAGAAACATAACAAAAAGAAGAAAAAAGGCTATTATATTGAAGTTTATATAGGTAAATAGGTGCTAATAGTAACATTAATTAATTATAACAAACAAATAAGATACTACATACCTATGGAAATGCCTGGAGGCAGAGGAAGACCAATGTTGACAGTTAAGTCACCATAGTGGAAGTGTCTAAGAAAAAAGGAATCTACTAGGGTAAATGAAACTGAAAACAAACCAGGTGGTGGGAGAAAGGTCGGTTGGGATCAAAAGGCCAGTTTATGACATTTTATGACAGGAAAGGAGAGAAGGGTGTTAATGGAAGGATACACAAGGGGCAGGGGAAAATACTAGGTGGGAGGTCGGGAGAGTTTTTGAAAAATATTAGCGTACATAGGAGAAATGCCTTGTTTGTTAGTTTTGTAGTTTATATTGTTTTTGTTTAGGTTTATGTGTATGCATTCAGAGATCTGTAGTCTTTTTTTGTTTCGTTCTGTAGAAAGAATTTTCGTGTCGTCGAAGTTAAAAGAGTGTTTTTGCGTAATGGCGTGTTTAGCAAGTGCAGATTTATCTATTTCTTTGTAAGTGATAGTTCGTTTATGTTGTGTAAGGCGCGAGTGAATGCCATTTATGGTTTCTCCTATGTAATGGTGTATACATAGGTTAACGAACTCAGTCATTTGAGTTCGTTAACCACCAAAATCGGTCCACCGGGATTAACTTCGGATACAAAATATTAACCATACCGGCTGTAATTTTTTTATATTGCATCGAAACTCGATATTCTTCGTGGTCATCTAATGAGAAAAATGCATTGTATAAATATAATAAATCGCTTTCATTAGGAGGGGGGGGGTTTACTTCGGACTCGGAAATTTACTTCGGAAATTACTGATTTGCTGCTTGGAAATTCGGTACCACGTCGGTGTAAGTTCTATCTAAAGAGAAAGATCTGTTTTAAAAATGAATTAAATTGGTTTATTGTAAGTTGGGGTTTAATTTGTATTACGTTCGAATTGAAGTCACCAAACCAGCTCTGTTATCGGTTGTTGTTTCTACCGCTAGGAGCGCTGAATATGGGCGCTGTATCCGGCTTCTGCTCTACATTGAGTCAGCTGCTCACTACAAATAAAAAATAGAGATCTTCTGAACACTATGCATAGTTATACAGCTCCTGCGTGACGGACGTCATTGTGATTTTGAGCAAACCGTATTGATAGTTAAGTTCTTCTATAAAACCTCTCACTTTACACGGATTAGCTCCCACACACAACTACAGATCTCAAAAAATATCTAGAACTTTGAGTTAGTGAATGTTAAACAAAATCACAATACTACTTGTTTTAAGAAAATACTTGTTGGGTGATTTTCCTCTGTAATAGATGGACGAGTGGTTTATGGAAGATTACTTCCAACCAACTATCCTCCGACCTTGGAGAGACTATTAATCGAGATTCTCCATTAAAATCCGCTGATAATTTCCTCGATAACAGTAATATTTTACGAGTAGCCATTAATTCCCCTCTAATGGCTGTCTATCTTCTCCGTTTTGGTTTGGTTATTGACCATTACAGATTAGGATGCTCTCGCAGAAACAGCTCAATAATCATTGCTTCAAGGGAATTATGGAGTTATTTTCTTTTTAAGACGATGCATTTCAATACTTTTATTATTTTAATTTATTTGTTCAATTTTTTCAGAGCGCGCTATATGGGCAATTAGTTATATTAAGCGAGTAGGGCACATGCTAAACTGTCCATAACTGGAACGGAAATGAAAATGAAACAAAAAGAACAACTATAAAATTCGAAATAAAAACTGGATAAATGTAATTAAAAATGAAAATTTTTTTTTTGCATTTCTTTGTATATATACAAATGTAATATATACATATAACACTTTTTCTTTAAAAGAAAAAAAATCTTGCTTTGTATGTGCTTCTTTTTCAGAAATTATAGGATATTTTGATAATGATAGTTGATACCATTTAGAGTTTAGAACTGACGAAGATTTAATACTTTTGAAATTGTCATTAACAGAAGAAGTATGAATTAGCACGAAATTTTAATTTATCGTATAAATTCATTTCTCATCTTAGATGGCTAACACTCTATTTTCATTAGCGTTTCAGATTTTAGTGTAAAATCGGTTAAGCATTATTTGAAGAATTATTATGAAAAATAAACTTAAAGGCAAGCTAAAAAAAAAATATTGAGAAAAAGATAAAAATTGTGGAATTACGAAATGTAATTTCGGAAATATTAGCTGATGAATGGAAATGATAAAAATTCAAAGGAACATAGTAAAAAAATGTTTTCTTCCAGTACCTCACCAAAAAGTATAATAATTTTGGTGTCCCTGACCCCTCATTTAGTGTTGGTCAGGCTGCTTGCTGGGTTTGAGCATGTGATGTGCGGGATTGCCGACATCAGGCGTTTAGGGGAATAATGGTTTGTCAAGTGAGTTTACTTTCCTTTAGGCGTGTTTTTTCTTTCCTTCGATAGGTACAAACCAGCTTTTAACGCCATCCTTATGACGCAATCCGGAGTAGTCCACTAGAGAATTTCGTGACATATTTGTCAGCGTTTGGGGGCGAGGTTAGCTCAGTGGTAGAGCACTCGAATAATGACCTGGAGGACCCAGGTTCAAAACCCGAGCGTGCTCTAAAGATTTTTTCTTCTAGTATCATCGTTCGAGGGTTGGTTTTGGGGTTCCAGATCGTCCCTAGGCTCACCCAGCCTTTAATTAATTAATTAATGGGCACCTGTAAAGGGAAAAATCAGGCGGCCGGAGCATAGTACTGACCACACTATCTCCCTAGTGTGCCGTATGGTCAGGAATCAGATTCCTCTACAGTATCTGTCCCTCTGGGCCCTTAGTGGCCTGTTACGGTGTTTTTTTTATTTGTCTGTTCGCACTCAAGCAGACTCACAATATGGTCCGTTTTCGACGAATGTTGGTACTCTAGCGGAACTTACATACAAATTTTCCCGTGTTCTGAAGTTCAGTGATTCATGTTCTGCAACATGGTCTTTGAAACTCACTGAAGCGTGTTCGACACCGCGATACGAAGGAATTCGCGCAAGTACTGAGCTTCCTGGTTTTAAGGCGACTAGTGGTAACCCCGTATTACCTCTCTCAGTCACCAACGAGGTGATAACTCCCAGCTGCAAGTACCTCCAAATAGATTTATTTATTTCGAACAGTTATTTACTTATTTTGTTTATGTATTTATTATCACTTGGTATTATTATATTTTTTACTAAAGAAGATTAAATTATTTTATTTATATTATTTAGAGAACACGGCTTTTATTTATTTATTATTATGACCCACTAACAGACCATTCATATCCCAACAGTTATAAAATGTTTTGCCCTAAAATAATATAACATGAAAATATTAACGTAAATCATTACACACTCTCAGGTCGACTCGTAGTGATCCTTGAGTCCAGGAATATGTAATCCATCTCAATAAAATTAACGAGTTAATTGCTGTCTTTATGGTGTAAAATTAGCTTTTTACAAGGTTTTCTTGAATAGCGGCATAACTCACAAAGGAGTGGAATTGTCGGTAAACCCGTTTGAGTAGGTAGTTGAAAGAGTGCCGACATACAAGCTGCCATACATGTCCGAGACAAGATGTCTGATGTTGTTATCGATCAAGAGTTCCCGGCAAAAACACCTAATCTATCCACTCGTATACATTCTATTCCTAATTGCTGACTATTTTATCGCCGTTCCAAGTACCGCGTGCAGTACATTCAACACGAGACCTGTTCGAAGCAGCAACATCGAGTCTTAGTGGATTGTGGGGTGTTTCCTTCCCCCTCTGTTAGAAGGAAACCCGCTTATGTCGAACCAATGGCGCAATCCAGATCATCTGCGCAGATAGACGGAGAAATTGCGTGAAATTTTAAGGGAAATATTCTTGACGTTCTGCCATTCCTATTTCATGCAACAAAAGTCGATTCCTCGAAGGCGGATTGTGTACACTGCGTTTCTGAATAATTTGCTTAAAATAAATAAAAATCATTAACATTGCTCTTTTATGTTAGAAGTGATCAGCAGAATCCGGATAAAGTGCCCCCGTTCAGCGCCCCTAGTGGTAGAAACAACAACCATGCCGTAGCCGCTTTGGCGGGTTAATTCAATTTTAACACTATAAAGATGAGTAAACCCCGATTTAGTTTATTTTCAATACATATGTCTGTATTTATATACCTAGGGCGTATACCGAGTTTCATTACAAAGCAACCGAAATTACGACCGGAATGAGAAAATGTACTAGATTTTTAAGTAACGTTAATTTTTTCGAAATTGGCGAACAATCATTCATTTTCTATTAAAAAAAAAACTCGAAAATCGGTCATAAAATCGTTAGAATTCAATGAATTAAAAACTCCTACGTTATTTACTAGCCAATATCATTAGGAAGATGCGGTTAAAATTTGAAGTGGATCGGGCAAAAATTGAAGACGCCAGAGTATCGCCCGATTTGAGAAACATAGTTTTCAGAAAACGACTTTACAGTGTAATGTTCTGAAATGTTCATTCTTTTCCTATTTAATGTTTTTTTTTCATACTTTCTAGTAATAAAGATTACAAAAATGGGTCTTAATTTTGAAATGTATTGAAGAAGGTAAAAAAAACAAAAAAAAAAACTTAGCAATTAATAAGGGACCAATCGAAGCTCGCTCAAAAAATTATCCTCAAATCAGCAATGCATTCACTTCGGCTTCGGGACTTCACTCGGAAAATCGAATTTTCAGCACATTTAAAAAATCTTGGATATAATTTTTGATTAGTTAAGGAAGAATTGTAGACCATAAAAAAAAAATGGTAAAAGAAAAAAGTTACAAGGAAGTATTACCCCTTAAGCTCCTAAAGAAATAACTCACTGAAGATAGTGTTTGGAACTGATTCGTGTAATGCTTCTTCGAGGGCTTTCTCCTTATTCGGAGGCGAGGAAATACTATAATATGACGCCAATTTGGCTTTAAAATGCATCCAAATGAAGTCATAATGACATTCTACCTCAATATGTGATTATGAAGTCATTCCCCCGACAGTATTTACGGAAATGTAAGCGACTGGTTACTCTCCTTGACACATCCTTGATCCGAGCTATGCAACAGGTTGCAGTCTTCAGCTCTTAGTCATCCCTTCAGGTCGCCTCCTGTTTATACCTTTTTTTAGTAATTAAAACATTTTTTTTTTTTAATAGAACTTTGTGAGAGTGCCAAGGCTACTCGCTAGCACTGGACTATATGCGAGTTGGCTGGCTTTCTGAACATTCATTCCAGCATAGGGAATTCTTTCAGCCCGCATTGAGAGAAACCAATCTACTCCAGGGTGAATTCAAAGCAACTTCTCATGTTTAATAATCACAGACTACGATCGGACACCTTAACCTAGTGGGAAATTTCTGGCTAGAAAGCTCACCTAAAAAATAATTTGTTAAATCTCAGTATTATTTTTGTGAACCTCCTTACATTTAAGCAAATTTAATTTTACTTTGAGTGAAGACAATGATTGAAATCAATGCTCATCGCTTATAAAAGTCATACCGTTAAGTCTGGATGGTGATTTCATATCCATCTTAAATTATGATTTGTTCATGTACTTATATATCAATTTTTTTTTCTTCTTGGCTGGACAGATATTTTCCTGATCATGAGCTCATGACTCTCAACTTGACATTCCGTATGTATATATATATATATATATATATATATATATATATATATATATATATATAATTATAAATAAGAACCACACGAACTTATTTATCAAACAAATATTAAGTCATAACAATATGAGGCGTCGACATTCAAAACAGCTATATATCCAAATCGTACAACTATTCAGAGGTCAGAAAAAACGTCTAAGCTAGTATAATTTCAGTAGAAAATTAACATTTATGAGGTCACACAAATATTCACGTCCTCTTGTTTTATGAGGTTTAAAGAATTTCCACAAAAAAAACATTTTTTGTTGTGTAACAATCATAAAATCAAATACAACTTTACCAATTTTGAAGAGATTTAAGAAATCACAAAGAAAAATATGCTTTTTCATAGCCCTATTTTTATAATTCTATTCTTCTTTTACGGCGCTACAACCCGATGTCGAGTCTTGGCCTCCTCCAACAGCTTCCTCCAATTGTCTCTATCCTGTGCTGAAGCCATCCAATTTCTGACCCCCAGGATAGACCTAGCATCCTCTGCCACACGGTCACACCATCTCAATCTTGGTCTTCCTCTTCTTCGGCTCCCGTAGAGAGGTTCAGTGAGGAGTTTCTTCGTAATGTCCCCCTCGACCATTCTCGCTACGTGTCCAGCCCATCTTAGTCTACTCATTTTCATTAACTGGACTATGTCTGGCTCCCCGAACAGTCCATACAGCTCTTGGTTAGTTCGACGCCTCCATTGTCCAGCTACTTGTCTGCCTCCATATAGTCTCCTCAGAATCTTTCTCTCAAACACCATGAGATCATGCTCACAGGATTGAGAGGTTGTCCAAGACTCAGAGCCATACAGAAGGACTGGCCGAATAAGAGTTTTGTACAAGTGGAGCTTAGTCTTTCTGGATAAGGCATGGCTCGAAAACTGTTTCCTTACGCTGAAATAGCACCGGTTGGCTACTAATATCCTTTGCTTTATTTCCATATCTGGTTTATTCTGGCTTGTCACAAGCGACCCGAGATAGGTGAATTCAGCCACTTTCGAGAAGCTATATTGCCCCATCTGTACAACTTCTCCCGGCCTAGGATCCTCCTCTGTAACCAGGTACTTCGTCTTTTCTGCGTTCACTTCAAGGCCAAGTTTCCTCGCAGGGCCAACCAGAGCGAGAAATGCTTCGGTGACATCCTTCAGAGAGCGCCCAATGATGTCTACGTCATCCGCATAGGCCAGAAGTTGTACGAGCCTACCAAAGATTGTACCTCCGACCTTATAATTCTATACAATATACAATAATTTTAAAATATAATATACAATATATAATAATAATAAACCTATAGATAACAATATACAGTATTACAAACATTTTTATGCAATACATAATCATAATAATAATAAACATTAATTTATATGTGCTAATGGCCAAAGCAGCCGGTGCAAAAAAAAAAAAAAAAAAAAAAAAAAAAATCGTTTAGAGCCTTCTGCTAAAATTCAGGAACATAAATATGCTTTAGGTACACCCGACAAACCTATGTAATGTACTTTATGAGATACAGTCTTCTTCTTCGTACATGGCCACTGCGCATGCGCGAATGCCAGCGGACACTTTTTTGTGACATATACAGTCTTCGTTTTCGTAGATGGCCACACCATTGCGCATGCGCGAACGCCAGCGGAAACTTTTTTGTAACGGTTTTTTCCAGTTTAGTCACCGCTAAAGCATATTTATGCTAAAATTAATTTATAACCCTCTTTTTAATAATTATACCAAATACACCAAAATAAACTATTTTTAATTGTGCTGCTGTTGAAGTCTAATCGGCCTAATATGGTTTAGTCAACAGTTGGTTCACATCCTTATTCAACTGGAACCCCTGCTCTTTTTAAAAGAACTCTAAGGTCAACATTTTTTTTTTTTAACACACTGAAAGCTTCCTGAATTATGAACATAGTTCCTTTCACCCCTTACTGATAGAGGAACTATAGCCTTTATTCCCTATTGAAAGGGAATCAACATTTCTACCCTGCGAAAAAAAAAAAATTAATGAAGCTGTGGATTTAACCCATTTTGAAAGTAATCTCCTCATATGATTTATTATTGCTTATGATTCTGGTTAAGGATCAAAAAGAACAAAAATATAACCCATAGAAGTGAAATACTCCTTTGAGTAGGAGTGAAATGCATTCCCCCAACGCCTGCAATGCATGAGAAGGGAGTACAAGAAAGCGGAATGCCGCAAGGTTCTCTACTAAGACCTGTATTAATCAAGCCAGAGGACCGGCCTTTCATCGCACTCTCGGATATCTCAATTGTCGTTCTGCTAACGGTCAGCTCTATAAATCATAGTGCCACTGCCTCTATTATTCCCTTTAGTATGGACCTCATCATCATCAACCCATTCTCTCCTACGCCTACGTCCTGTCTCCTCCTTTATATCTCTCCTGTCTTCTTCACAATCCTCGGTTCACAGTTTGGCTACCAGTGTGAGAAGCAATCCACGAAGCTCAATTTTTGAGAAATTCCACGCTTTCAAACAGCCTCGTCTTAACAACATTGCAACTTAACATATACTAACGGCCATTCTCATTATGCTGAGCACTTGTATCATTAGTCTATCAACTGGACACACACACACATATATATGTATATATACTATATATATATATATATATATATATATATATATATATATATATATATATATACAGGTCTTATGGCTAGGATCAATGTGTGGAACTCTCACCACTAAGTTCCTACCAAAATAAGACAGTCGCCAAAAAAACTCATTTGTATAAGTAAATAGTATATATATATATATATATATATATATATATATATATATATATAACATAAACCAGGTTTCATGACATTCATTATGTCGGTTTCATGAATTTCGCTAAATCGGTTTCCTATTGCTTCAGTTTCACGTTTCATCAGTGGATCTACTAGCTCTAATAAACGACCAAAAACTGGCTTCAACGTCCTAAAATCCTTAAATTTATCAGGATCTCTGTTTTAATTCGCGAGCAACAACAAAACAGCTGTGTTGCCGTTCCCTAATCATCGGATAAACCTAGTAATTGCGTTTTTTTTTTGTTTTTGTTTCTAGCCACCAACAAAACACACGTGCATCGTCGTCTGAATCCATCACGAAACTGATGGAAAACAGTTTATTCTGTGTGTACGTTTTAATGAAATAGGTTTCATGAAACCAGTTTCTTCAGTGGGTACCGGGCCTGATGCCTAGGTGGTTCACACCAGAGCTTATTTCTTCTAGTTTAAAAATCGCTAAATGGCCGAAACTTCACATTTAAAAGAGGAGCGAATTAATGAAGGAATTCGGTTTGAGGCCAAAATGAAGAGGTGTTTCTTATATATTATTAGAAATAAGGCATATGCATTCCTTGACTAAGGTCGTAAGTGCGATTCCCACTAGAGGCACCACCCCTATATTATTGGCATGAATATTATTAGAAGCAGCTTGTAAATTATTATTTTATTTATTTATTGTTGTTAAGATGAATTATTGCTTCAATATGTTGGTTGTCATCTGTTGGATGCTCGGTCTGGTCAACAGATATGTCTAAATATTCTCGTCGCCTGCAGTTTGTCGTTATATGTATTATTGTGAGTATCTCGTTACCATATTCACAAATAAGTCTGTTCTGATTAGTCATATGGCGTCCGTGAGTAAGCAGGGTATGTCGAGTAAGTGTATGTGTAAATTAAATACTTGAAATACTCGGAATTCTTGATCATTCCGTATACTTGTTTTCATTAGATAATATGAAGTATTTAAAGGTAAAAGGATGTGGAAAGAAGATGTCCTAGTGAAGCAATCTTCCCTTTGTCCACTCTTTGTGATGGAATGTAGGTTAATACAGCTGATGAGGGGTAAAAGCCATTAAACAGACTTCCCTAATGCTGTCCACAGAGATACCAATCCCATAGAGATAGGAGTCCGTTAGCCCTACAAGTAATGACGTCACAGCGACCTCTTAGAGGCTCATAACATTTCGTTGTCACGCGGTATATTTTCATTGGTGCAATGAGACGTGGATTTGTTTGATTTGACTGAAGTAGAATATTTTTGGTATTGGGAATGACATTCAACAATGTTTCTATCATTCAACATATGGAATAGTGTAATATATTAAAATATATGGATTCTAATAAGAGTTATGAATTAATGATCATTTCGTTTTTTATCCATCTGTGCCTATCTTGTTCTACTACTGAAATTATTCTCATCAAGCTGTTTTTATAGTGATAATTGATGGCTAAATTCGTAATCGCCCAAAATTTGCAGATTAGAGTTGTAAAAAAACAAACAAACGTGGGAATCGAAGTCTGCTTTAATGATTTTGCCTTTGCCAATGGTTCCATAATTTGTTAGTTTGGCCCGCGTGGATAATAATTAATATTTTCAAATATTTATTTTTAGAAAAATTAACTCGCTGGACCGGAATTTGAAATCAGAATCTTCATTAGCACGGTATCGCAGCTTACGTGGATTTCTGCTTGGTTTGCTAAATCATCGTCATATTATGGTGACGTAATAGTACTAAAAATTCCGACTTGCAGGAATAAAAAGAGTTAATTTTGTGCCTTAGACTTTAGAATACTTTAGAAATTATCAAGAAAAATATAGGTTTTTACATTTTCATCAACAGCGGTTATCGATATTGACCATGGAAATTGTTTCATTAGATTTCCCAAGTCCAATTACATATAAACCCTCGACCAGGAAGCCTAGTGAGGCTTTTTGTGTCTTTGTTTTCTTTAGGTTAGATCCTACTTATTATTTTATAAATTTTTATTATGATTTCAATTATACCATTATTTTATTACTTATTATTTGCTACTTATTTTGTTTTGCATACATATATAAATGTATATATTTCTTTTAGCACTTTCCTCCGAAGGAAAGTAGCTATTGACGTTGGACTCATGACGGAATTTTTGAAAAATTTCTTCAAATCTTTATCGATCCTACCTAGTAGACACCGAAAATGACCCCCGTTAAAATTTATATATATCTATATATATATATATATATATATGCATATATATATATATATATATATATATATATATATATATGTGTCTGTTAACACGATAGCGGCCAGAGTTTTTGTTTTTTCGTCACGAAAATTGGTATATAGCATTCAATTAGCAAACGATTGAACGAGTTCGTTAACCACCAAAATCGGTCCACCGGAAGGGGGGGTTTACCCCGAACCCAAAACACTAATTTGATCATTTCAGCCGTAATATTTGTTATATTTTAACGAAACTTGGTATTCGTACTGGTAATAAAGAGAGAAAAGTGAGATATAAAAATAAACTAAATCGGTTCATACGGAGGGGGGGGGGGGGTTTACTCCGGACCGACAATACCAATTCGCCATTACCAGCCGTGATTTTAGGTGTATTTCGACGAAACTCGGTATTCATAGTGGTAATCTACAGGTAAATATGTGTTGTAAAAATAAACTAAATCGGTTCATTAGGAGGGGGGGGGGTTTACTCCGGATCCAAATTACTAATATACTCATACTGGCCGTAATTTCTGCTGTATTGTAACGAAACGCGGTATAAGTCGTGGGTAACTCATGAGAAAGAAGTGTTGTAAAAATGAGCTGAATCTGTCAATCGGAAAGGGGGGTTTACTTTGTAATATACTTCAATAGAAAAGCCAGCCAGACATAGGTTCACAAAGGCGCCGCAAGGAGCGCTAGAGGGACTGTATCCGGTTCCTGCGTTAGATCAAAATACGATAATATGAGGATTTTGTATTCATTACGTAGTGTAGTAGGTACCATGTGTAAACATAACTCTGGAAGCAAATTAATAATTTAACAGTTACTCATTACAAAATTAAAACTATTCATGTTTTTGTTTTATTTATGTAGGATATTTTAAGCAAATTGTTCTGGAAAGCAGTCTACACTACCCAAATTCTGAGGAAAGTGCTTAGTTATGCAGCTCCTGCGTGACGGACTTTTTATAAATATGAACGATCAATGTTAATTATGAACGTAAATTTGAAAGTATTTGCTTATTATTTTTATTTTTATTATTAATTTTCTTTGAGCAGATCACCCTTGTTGCGAAGCTCTTCAAGCAATTTAAATTAAATTAAAATCAACGCATACTTGGTATAGAACATACTGCTAAAGACATATTTTATAAGCGAGCAGTGGGAGACCACACACAATAGCCTCCTCTGCTCGTGCAACGAGATTTAATTATTCAAACAGCCAATTGACGCCATTGGATAGTAATGGTGTCATAAACAGCGAGGGATTCGCATAGAGATGGCTCCCGGACTCGGATGAAGTCAGCAGATATAGACCGATGGACGGCTTATCTCGGAGTCCGCTGATAACGGACGGGGGATTGTATGCAAAGGGGACGAGACTAGCCTAAGATAATTGACGTGGAACTGATTTGTGCTTGAGGACTATTGCTATCCCACAGGTGGGCGGGAAGATCTTCACGACCTACTGTCTATCTAGAGGACGTAGTTCTTCGGGATAACGGATCTCCTTCGGGGCGTCCTCAGCTGTTTCTGTAGGAGCATAGGAAATGGGGCACCGTCTTGTAGGACCGATCGGAAGGAGGGAACTTAGTGTACTCGGTTACAGATCATTTTGAGGATCCACTGAGTTGATCATCTACAAAATATGTACAACCGGCCCTTGGGGCAGATCCGGCCGTCTGTAAGATTTGATCCGGCCAACGAGACATTTTGAAATATCCAATTAAAAAAAAAAAAACTACTTACACTAACTCCATAAAGGAAGATCGAGTGAGATGGGGTTTGCCGCTTGCTTTTGCGGAATCAAGTGAGCGAGCAAGCCGAGTGTCTCATTGATTTCGTGTCACTTTTTTCATAGTTTGTCATCGCGACCCGCGAACATATTTGCACACTAAAGTTTTGCCCAAAACATGTCAAAAGTTGCCATTACCTGATCTACATTCTTTATTAATTGTTCCGCATATTTGGCGATAACAATGTTTTCTGAACTTGGTCAAACTAGGACTTACTCCATATTTTGAATTTATTTGCAATCCTTTGACCTCTACGGTACCTTCCTAAATAGCAGATGTGTTTACATTGAGGTGCCACTGGCATAAGATATAACTGCCTTTGTTTAAATTCTTTTAGAATCTTTTAGAGTGTTTAAATGGTCTTAACAACTCACATCCCTTACGTTAAAATAACAAAATTTAAAGTTATATTAGCTGGAAAGCACGCTTATGGCGTCTACAAGATATACCGACTTTCCCAAAGCGGTAGGACTCGGAAAGATCGTTCAAATTTGTGTTAATATATTTGTATGTTCGCGTTCTATTCTTTACATGAATTGTCCTACTTTGACAAAATTTGGCACAAAAATATTTCGATATGACAAATTATTTCTTAAAAATACGATTGGGAAAAGCTTACGTTATTTGTAACCTCATGCAAGTACGGGAGTAACAAGAACAAGTTCGTTAACAAGCATTGGGTCATCCCGAGGTCTAGTGGCTAATCCCTTGTATTCTCATTTGGTAGTCGGGGGTTCGAGTTCCGTCTGCAGCAAGGATTCTTCATTTCAGGGCCCGTTGAGAAAATTCCCTGCTGCACCATGGATGTTGGTGCGCTAATAGCCTAGTAATCGGTACACCGTGAAAAAAACAAACAGAACGAAATCACTGTTTTGTGTGATTTCCACGTGCTCTCATTTCCGGGTGCTGCCTTCATTATGTGCATGATTATTTGTTTTTGCATAAATAAAAATGCCTGCAGAGCAATGTATAATCTGCCTTAGCCATTGTCACGTCCGATCAGCTGCATAATAAGAACGGATTATGCAGCGAGCTGGCTATATGCAATTCAATCCCCGCTGAAATGCACTTCTATTCCCGCCATAATTTTTCCATATCTACTAATGATTTCTGTTTGTTGAAGCACTATTTATCTATTTAGAATATTGTTATCTTGATCCATTAACATGTTTTATTCCTTGGTGCTCAGTGATATGTTATGTTTCATTCAAATACACTACTGAACGATATACAGTCCTATGAATCTTCTTTCAATGACAAAATTTCATTAATTAATTACTGCTCTACAAGTTTCATGTATATTGGACGCCTCTTCTGGTACTAAATCAAGGCCACGTTATTACTGATAATACTCTTAATTTATTACTTAATTTAGTTGAGAATATGTATTTCATGGACACCTATAACTTAACTTGTTAATTATTAAGGTCTCCAGAATTTAAACTATTAGCCGTGGGACTTAACTGTAGTCTGTAAGTGCATTTCTCGCCATACAAATGAAAGCGAAACTGGTATTCACTTTCTTGGTAGATGCTAATACTGCATAAATTTAGAAAAAAGTGGTTAAGGAAATCAATCATAGAAAATCTTCAATTTTTTCATATTAGTCCAGGGCGAAATGAGAAATGCAGTTTTCCTACGGTTTTTCCTCTATTTGACCTTGAATCTGATTTGATGAGGTTAAACAACCCGCTCATCGTAATCAGCGACCCCCAAATACTCCATAAGGACCATACCGCTCCGAGTGTTTGACCTGTGTTATTGATCCAATTGTTTCAAATTGTATTAAAAAAAATTGCTAATGTCAAATAATCAAAACTTCAACAGGCATTTTTCATGCTGAGTCAAAAATACCGCACGTAAGGTATTTATGGATTAAGAACATTTTTTATTGGCAGAAATTGGATGGATGAAGCCTTTTCTTGGAAGGAGGAACAAAAAGCCCCACGCTATCATATACCGTGGTGTTCCTGGGCGGCGTTGATGGTCCGACAAGTTGTTATCGAACAGAAATGGAATTACAATCTTGTGGTTTGTAATAGAAAGAAGTTGCGTCACCATATCACATCGGAGCCCGTAATTCATAGAGTGAAAAGTATAGGTCTTTATTTGCAGTAATAAACAGTCTCCTATTACAGGTCCGGATCTCGGCTCTAAAATCATTTCTTTAAAATTGATACCCTTAATAATGGGCCTCGAACCGTCGTCAAAGCATAAAATATATACAAAGGAGAAAATAGAAGAGATAAAAAGGAAGAATTGCTCTCGTCGGCTTTTAGAAGTTTATCTCTGATCTAAAAGAGGGCCCAAAATCCATATGATGAAGGCATTAGGCGTTAAATTATGAGATCGGCATTGGATGGAGGCGTTGGTGTTATAACTAGGATTATACAGGGCTGGTTGGACAGCCTATATTCGCCTTTCTTATCCTTCCATATGCACCATGGAGTTCATATAGCACACTCGGAGGGAAGGCCAGGAAATAATCAATCGCCAGATTCCTGGCAAATAGATACAACAACCCATACATATCTAAAGTCTGGGGATTTTTCGTTTCATACCTGTACCTATAATTTAATTTTTATTGTTTTTTTTTAGAGTCCCGCAATTTTGGCGATAAGGTCTTTAATCAGTTTTGTGACTTTGAAAATCAGTCCCAGTCCAAAAATAAATACATACAGCAAAACGTCGTTTATCCGGATCAACTGGAACCAGGGCCGATCCGAGTTAACGAAAATCCAGGTTATTCAGAGAAGGTCGGAAAAACGAAAAAACATATAAACCACCGAAATATTTTTAATGGAGTTTAGAAATTATTATTTCACCTAAAAATAGATATACTGTATGCCCTTTAATGCCTATGTATTTGCACTGTTTTCAATATAGCTACAAACTACACTCAGCATCAAAATGATAGACACACCCTTAAAATTTCGAACACTGAATATAATTTGTTTCAAATTGTGGTCCAATCTTTTTTTATAAGTTATTTCAAATGTACATAGTTGTAAAAAAATGTAATTTATAGTTTACCTCTGTGCTATGTCAAAAGATAAATAAATAACTGATAATGTCTTCATTTTGGTGCGTCAAAATGATAGACACCCTTGTTGTTATTCACAATCCTTTAATTTTCTAATGGTTGATAAGGTATTTTTAGACCTTAACCCTTGAAAAGCATTAAGATTTGACATTTTCCATTTCTCCTGTGGTCAATGTCAACGACAACAGTTGAGAATTTTCCAGAAAAAGAATAAGAAAAAAACAAGTGGTTGTCTCGAGAAGAGCGCCGTTTAATTTCTTGGCTAAACAAGGATGAGATGGGTTTTAGGGAGATTCCAAGTCGCATAAAACTAAGTTTATCGAATCTAGCCCGTTCGGAGAGCCTTACGGCACTCATTGCTCGACTGGTAGACCACCGACTCTATCAACGAGGCAGGAACAATTGTTCTAAGAATCGCATCACACTCATGCAAAACAGTCAATGCAAAGGCAGAGGAAGCCTGTGTTTACACCTAGTCTAGGAATGTGCATGGGTTACTGGAAAATTAACATATTGAGAAAAAAGTAACGCGAAACCTATTTCATCATAAAATAGATTTTGCAGAAAACGTTATTTTGAGGTCCGATTAATAGAGAAAAGTTTCTTTTTCTGATGAAAAAACATTTGATTTGGATGGACTTGATGGTTTCTCTTTTCATTTTCATGATTTAAGAAAAGTAGAACTTATATTACCCCGGCGGCAAATGAGCGAAGGTAGTGTTATGGTTTGGGCGAATATTAGGTTCAAGAAGAAAGGCTACTTGGTGTTTCTTTCTAAGAGAATATATTCACATGAGTATCAAAACACATTAGAAGAATAAAAAAAACACTTTTAATGACATGACAGAAGGTTCATCTGCATTTCAGCAAGATAATGCTCCAATCCATTCGGTAAGAATTATTAAGGAATGGTTCATCCGAAAGAATATAGACAAACTAGATTGGCCGGCTATTTTTCCAGACCTTAATATTATTAAAAATGCCTTGGGAATTCTCGCAAGAAGAGTATATAGCGAGGCAAGAAAATTGTCCACAATCGATGAGCTGAAAAGTAAAAATCTAGCTTCGAGGGATTACATACCTCAAGAAACATTAAACAATTATTTTATTCAATTCGAAATTGAATTTTTTGAGTAATAAAAAGAGATGGAAAAGCCATAGAATTTTAAATTCCTCTTTTATTATTTTTTCTTCCAGTGTGTCTATCATTTTGACGCACCTAGAATCCGTTTTTAAGCATTTTTATTTTATATACATTTTGTAATGGGTTATAATATTAATTGGCATTGCCAGATAAGTCTAAGACAAGTTAAAAATAATTGAATTCGTATTGGTTTGTTAATTTATTCAAATAGAAAGTCAAAAATAATATTTTTCATAGTGTGTCTTACATTTTGACGCTGAGTGTAGTCTGTAGTAAAAATGGCAGTGAGCTTCTGCTGTTTCAGTTTAGTGTATCGTTTACGAGGAGCGCAATATCGCATCCGCTTTAACATTAGAAATTCATTTGGGAATGTTTCGGCCTGACTCTCGAAACACACCATCAATTTCTCAATATATGCTACTGCTTCTGCGTGAGTAATAACCACCATAAACTGTCCTTAGAAAACATCTTGAAACAAAAGCCTTCAATTTGTTTTCTGTTCTTTTACCAATCAGATACGGCCAATGTTCCTACTCCAACCTCATAATTTATGAAGCTCGCAAGTTATATTGTATTTATTTTACTTATACATATGAACTTGTCTGGGAATAAGTACTATATTTGCCTATGTTTGGTACACCCAAATAGTACGGTTGTGTCAATCTTATTATTGAAGCGTTAAATATCCTCTTAATATTTGAGGAACCTTTTATCATAAGAATAATATCTGAGGCTTCGTCGATTGCCAGATCCTATCTTTCGCTGTGGAATCCGCTAAAACACCAATCAGTTGGTAGAATTATTAGTTTCCTTGGGTGTGTTTCGAGGAGATAGAAGGAGGAGGCCATTAACCAGACAAGATCTCCCATAAAGAAAATCTGCCATAAAGCGTTTGGATAATTACCACACTGTGATGAGTTAGGCTTGTGCGAACACATTTGCGGCCCTGATAACATTAAGATAAGGAGTTGCGCATGCGAGCTGCATACGTATCTACATCGTTGACAATTAATAATCTTCGGCCTGTGGTAGTGGCGTGCTCGAGATAATCTACCACACTCAACACCAGATATCTACCGGTAATTGTGGTTGGAGACTTTACCGGGGAGTCCGGTAGTAAACTGTTCTTATCTGCTTGGCTCTCACCAGTCCTTCTTGCCGTAGAGCATGTCCTAAGGGTCAGGTCTAACTCTATGGGGACCGAAAGTCCAAAGCACCCCCTTCCACGAGGCGGACCGCCGAAGAAGTGGCGAGGAAGGAGGAAATGTAAAAGAACGGTAGAGTTCCCAGGCTATGCTAATTAGGGTCTGGAGGTTTGTTCGTTAGGAAGAGTCCTAGCATTAGGATTGATTGGTGCAATCAGTGTTCGGATCGTGAGACTCTCTGTCTACATCTTAACCTCTCCTTCGCTCAGATATGATCGGCCTGAGCTAAATCCCGGCTACTCTCTGGGAGGCACTTCCATCTGATAGTCAAACCATATTCTTAAACCCACTGATTTTGGGCTCCCCTAAGTCGGATCGAGGAGAAGTCACGAGGGACGGACTTTACGCCAACTTTTAGCGAGGATAAATCTTGTTTACAATTATTTTACAGTGAGGAGTTACTTTTCCAAAAAATAAATAAATAACTTTTTTATTTTTTCATGCATGGTCAACAACTGTTCAAAATTCGTCTAATTTTAGGACTAGAATACAAAGCATTGAGAGCTTATTTAAGTAAAAGTTTCGTACAAAAATTCCTTTATAAAAAAAGTGAAAAATTCTAATCAAGTAATTGATTCCCCATCACTGAGAATGTGAAGCTATTCATGTTAAAATTAGTTCGACGTGTAAGATTCGACTTCAGTTATTATAATGGCTGGCGTACATCTCAGATATTCATTGTATAAAAATGTTTGAGTATTTGATTGTCTGGTTCACCATTTTGAGTACATACATACATATGGCATCCCGTCTACCAGTTGGAATACAGTGCTAAAGAGACGGCCACAACAAAACCTTACAAATTTATAGGCTAGGTGGTCCAATTTCGAGTGTAAAATCATAATCTTGTACCTAAAATATCGTTACGATGAATGATAATCATGAGTCAATCTTGGAAGTGCTTTACTGCAACAGTAACAATTGATGTTACTTATAAGTAAATGTTGTTAGATTGATTAGTCTGTAACAGTATGCCATTTTACATTCCATCAATTAGCCTGTGATTGTGAGTAACTGTAAATTCGGTTGATACATTTGTTAGTCACTTTATTTTCGATTGATACCTTTGTCCCTGGCCCCTGACCCCTATTTTATTGGTTGTAGTCTGCCTTGATTCTTACCTATTTCGGAAGAATAACAACAGTTGAGAAAAACATTGTCCTGTTTTTTTCTTGGAGCCCGAAATCAAAAGACATGGGTGTGCTCCAAATTTATAATTTATATCAGTATTGGTAGAATAGCGCAGCATTACTTTATAGCCTTGGGCAGATACTTTTCAAGCTTCAAGGAACTATTTTAATAGTAATATATATATTTTATTTACAGAATATTACAACCTACAATTCAACTGTATTATGTAATTTGATATAGGTATAGGTAGCTAAACCACGCCTCAGGTGTCTCCAGTTGTAAGCCGAATACCATCCTTGTTAGGAAGGATTCTAGGATGACCTGGAGTTACCTTACGCCATCCAACCACTCTCTGCGACTAGCAGGGAGGATTGGAGGCGAATGAGACGTGGGTATTGATATCATGAGGAGAGAAAATATCCATCGATAAGGAACTATTAATGGCCTTAAAGTAGCCAAGAAGAATAGAATGCTCATTTCTATTATTAACATCGGGAATTTAATGAACACTAATATTTTAAAAAAATAAGAAACCTAACAAATTTGTCCATTTCCTGCTAGCCGCCATTTTAACCGCTCTCTGGACCTTCGTTGGAGCCATCAAGCGTCCGGAAGGAATGGAGTATGATAATGAAGGGTATGATAGAGAGGTATTTGCATAGGGCGTAAGTCCGGTAGTTTCCCACGTTGTCGCTTGGGGCGGTGCACGCAACACACATTACACCCTCCGCCACTTCCCTCAGGTCTACCAACACACATTACACCCTCCGAACACTTCCATCAGGTCTACCAACACACAATACTCTCTTTTTGCACCCTCTCAGGTCTACCAACACACATTACACCCTCCGTCCACTTCCCTCAGGTCTACCAACACACATTACACCCTCCGAACACTTCCATCAGGTCTACCAACACACACTACTCTCTTTTTGCACCCTCTCAGGTCTACCAACACACATTACACCCTCCGTCCACTTCCCTCAGGTCTACCAACAAACATTACACCCTCCGAACACTTCCATCAGGTCTACCAACACACAATACTCTCTTTTTGCACCCTCTCAGGTCTACCAACACTCATTACACCCACCGTCCACCTCCCTCAGGTCTACCAACACACACAATACTCTCTTTTTTCACCCTCTCAGGTCTACCAACACACATTACACCCTCCGTCCACCTCCCTCAGGTCTACCAACACACATTACACCCTCCGACCACTTCTTCAGGTCTACCAACACACAATACTCTCTTTTTGAACCCTCTCAGATCTACCAACATAAATTAGACCCACCGTCCACGTCTCTCAGATCTACCAACACACATTATACCCTCCGACCACTTCCTCAGGTCTACCAACACACGGTACTCTCTTCTTGCACAACCTCAGGTCTCCTAACATACATTTTGCCCTCCGTTGGCCTCCCTCAGGTTTGCCAGCGTACATTGCGCCCTACGTCGACCTCTCGCAGGTCTACCAACATTACACCCTCCGACCGTTTTCCTCAGGTCTGCCTACAATCAGAACTCTCGGAAGCAAGAAGGCGAGTGTTAGGGAATTGACCAGAGGGTTTGAATTTGGAAATTAGGAAGATTTAGGGACGACTGTTTATGTCTTTGGAGTTGGATGATTTCGTGTTAGACTGAGCCGACGAAGACCTGTTGACGGAAAAATCTAGTTCAAACAGTTGTAGAAAATACAACTATTTTTTCATAAAAATGGTTTTATTGTGCCGACGTTTCGGCTTGAACTTCAAGCCTTCATCAGGGCTGTAAAAAACAAGTAGGACGGATGTAGTACTGAAATATACACACATATATATATATATATATATATATATATATATATATATATATATATATATATACATATGCCTACAAACACAAGTAAGAAAACGTATCAACAACCACAAAAATGATGTACGGAATAAAGACATCCAGGAGGATTCTCCATCCTTTCCACTGAATCCAACGAAGAAAAACGCCTCCTTTCCGAATCAATTTTTATCCACCTAGAAAATAATCCAGTTAATGACAAAATTGACAAAGAAGTCATCTCCTCTACCTACTCCAACATCTTCCATTTATTAAAAACTCCATCCTAATCCCCTATACCGCCTGCAATATAGCCCTTTATACCTGCCTCCCTTTCCATTAACACAGCATTTTATGACTTGATGACCCCCTTACTGTACTTTGCCGCTCTTTCTTTCATCTTCTATGTTCTCTGTCCATTGGGTGGTCCAGAACCCCCCTCCCCCTCACCAACTCCTTTCTTCCTATATTTCCCTGTATTAACTGTCAGAAATGATCCCGCATTTGTGAGGAATAGTTCTCTATCTTCCCATCGGTAAGCCCATATTGTTATTCTTATATCTAATCTAATATGTAATCTGTTATTCTTATATCTGTTTTCCTAATAATCCAAACACTTCTAGAGCACATTGTTCTTCTATATATTATGTTCTAGTATTTTATATTTTTGTCTTTTTCCACATATGTATGTATGTATATATGTATGTGTATTTGTGTTTGTAGGCATATGTATATATATATATATATATATATATATATATATATATATATATGTGTGTGTGTATATTTCAGTACTACATCCGTCCTACTTGTTTTTTACAGCCCTGATGAAGGCTTGAAGTTCAAGCCGAAACGTCGGCACAATAAAACCATTTTTATGATAAAATGTAGTTTTATTAAGTAGCAGTGACCGAACCCCGACAATCCCTACCTTGCATCATCAACGGTCAACGATCTCCTCTCAACAACTATTTTTTTTTTCTAGAACGGAAAACTTTCTCTTGTCAGACTTATTTTTCATTGGATCTCTTTAAATTTAATAAAGTAATTAAGTCTTTCTAACCTATATTAAACTTTTCCTCCGTACCATTGAAGATTCTGTACCAACATCTTAATTTTGTTTTGAAACGCTGCACGTTTATTTATCCCTCTCACAAACAATTAATGTTACTCAAATTTGAGACGAGGCAATTTCATGTGAATGTTGGTAGATGTCTCTTTACATTGTTATTCAAGCTGACTCTCCAATTTCTCTGCGATCTTCCAGATGTAACACAATACTCCCTCAATCTAACGGTGGATCTCTCTGCCTAAAAATGTAAAGTATGAAAGACATATTCTTTCTTTTCCGCCTTTTTAGTAGATTTTTAATATTCATCTCAAAGCGCCCTAGGAGAATGTAGCGGGCTGGGTAATTTCTCCAATGGTTACCAAGATATTTTTTTTTTTTTGGTGTGTTTTTTTAAATATTTTGTGTGTGTG